>JBAMJR010000027.1:335000-352500 GCA_038501785.1 Myoxocephalus aenaeus
AAGTTCTACGTGCACATGTACTATAACATGTTTTTTCCCCCGCAGTTCGAAGATGACTTGAGGCAGTTAATCACATGGTTTAAAAAGATAGACAGCTGAAATGGTTGCAGTGTAAAATCTATAAACTATAACGCAAGGATGTCTGTCTGTCCATCTGTCTTCCTTCTGTTCTTTGCATATCTCGAGAACCTCATCTCTCCTCATCTCATATACTTCACAATTGAAGGGTGTATTGCCGGGCACCTCTTGGAGCGCTTTATCAAATTAGGTGCAATTTGGACACACAACACGTTCAATATTAATACACTTTGAATAAACCAGCACACCGCACATCTGCAGCTGGCAGACAGCAGCTGGATCATTGTCGTTCACTTTGGCTGCTGGACTCTATACATTTCCAAACATGCGCTATTGGGATGAACCCACCATTATCAGCGCAATGTACTGAACGTTTCTACAAGGAACTTTGATTTTGTGATGATTTTGGCGGTCATGTTTCCATGCACCAGACTCAATTTTAGAAAACCTCTCCTTTTACTGCAGCAGGATCTGACAGGCTTCCCTGCTAAGTCCTGTTTCTCCCGTGCTCCCTTCACACCCAGCAAGATGGCCTGGGCCTCCAGCAATGTGTTGTCGGTATTAGCGAGATGAAGCTCTGCTCCCGGCCGGAGGGGGAGACGCTGCTAAAGAGCACAGAGCTCTTGTCCTCTCGCCGGAGCTTCTGACTTCAGTTCGAAGGCTAGTGTGTGTGGCGGGCTGGTCGCTGCCAGAGGCCGCACTGATTCCTGAGCTGAAGGAGCTTCTGGTGAACCCGCATGATTTAATCGAAATATGCGTGGAATCCGACCCAGTGGCATCAGAATAGCCATAAAAAAAAAAAGAGGTTTCATAACCAGTTAAAAGTAACTTTTCATCTCAGGTAGAACTTCACAGGAAGCAGTATACAGTTGAGTTGCATATTCATCTATGGCTTTGGGGGTACTATGAGTTGATAGTAACATAATCCAATACGTTTTTTTATTTATATTTAGACATCATAATATATACTGTATATATAGAGCTAGTTGTGGCCCTTTTAGTTGGCCCCCAGGCATTTTCCTACTATGCCTAAAGGTAATGGTGTCTTTTCCTGTGAACCAGCCTGTAGGCCTATTTCACTGTTGTTTCTGACCATAAGTACTGTAGCTGTGACTTGGGTGTGTGGTGCAATATGCCATTGCAGATGTATTGCTGAGGACCCAAGGAAGCACAGTGTAGAGCAGGGGTGGGTAACGTTTTTGGCTCAGGGGTCACGATGAGTTTTACATTACATTTCATTTAGCTGACGCTTTTATCCAAAGCGACTTACAATAAGTGCATTCAACCATGAGTACAAACTCAGAACAAGAATCAAGAAAGTACAATTTCTTCAACAAAGTTAAACTACAAAGTCTATAAGTAAGTGCCACTAAAGTGCTACTACGGTGCCACCTTCCTTATTCAAGGTGTAGTCGAAAAAGATGTGTTTTTAGTTTGCGACGGAAGATGTAGAGACTTTCTGCTGTCCTGATGTCAATGGTGTCCTCATTCCACCATTGAGGAGCCAGGACAGCAAACAGTCGTGACTTTGTTGAGTGTTTAGCTCGCAGTGACGGAGCTACAAGCCGATTGGCAGAAGCCGAGCGAACGAGCTGGGGTGTGAGGTTGTACCATGTCCTGGATGTAGATTGGCCCTGATCTGTTCGTGGCACGATACGCAAGTACCAATGTTTTGAAGCGGATGCGGGCGGCCACCGGGAACCAGTGAAGGGTGCAGAGGAGCGGAGTAGTGTGGGTGAATTTCGGGAGGTTAAAGACCAGTCGAGCTGCTGCATTCTGGATGAGCTATAAGGGTCAAATGGCTTTAGCAGGTCGACCTGCCAGGAGGGAGTTACAGTAGTCAAGAAGCATTTTAAAATATGAAAGACGGGCTGGGCCAGTATCAGATGGATGGAGAGTGTTTGTGTGAACTAATATAAATTAAAAGTAAAAGCCATTTACTAAAAAGTAAAGAAAACTTAGATTTAATTTCAGTGGGTGTTGTTAGTCACCCTTTTTTGCCAGTGCATCAAAGTTTGGTCTCGGTTTGGTTTTGGCAATTCTCAGGACAGATCTGAGGTGTTCATCAGGTAACTGGGATCTGTGGTGTGATGTGTTGATATTCATCAGGTAACTGGGCTCTGTGGTGTGATGTGTTGATATTCATCAGGTAACTGGGATGTGTGGTGTGATGTGTTGATAATCATCACGCTGAACGTCTGCTCACAGGTAGAGCCGGAAGAAACACGTTGGGCCGAGCCGGGCTGAGTCCGGTTGCCGACTCGGCTGAGACTCGGGATGAATAACGCCGAATACACTGGCCGATTCTGGCGTCCGACACTGCCGTCACTGGGCCACAATCAAAAATAACCAGGGCAAAGAAGCGCGTCGGCCCAGGTCCGGTTGCCGACTCGCTGAGACTCGGGACGAACGAATCATTTCCATAATGCCAGTTTCGACCCAGATTCGACAGCCATCAACGGCCCAGAACCTGCTTAGTGCCGATAAACCCGGCTGCCATGTCTCAGCCAGAATAGGCCCGTGTCTGTAATAGCTGAATCTGGGCCAGATATGGCAAAAATGAAACGGGCCAAAGCTGGCTCACGTTTGGCCGCATCGAGCCAGAACACAGCCGATCAGCCGACACTCTGCCGAGTCCGCTGGCTACCTGAGGGGACGTGACACCAGCTGAAGTGACTTTGTTTAAATCAGAGAACCGACGGCAGATTTCTCCGTGCAGGTCGTCCAGCGATTTGCTGCATTTCTTCACATGTCGAGGCGGGGAGGAAGCTGGAAGGCAGAACACGATGTGACGCATGAGCGCGCAGGGCGGCGCTGTCTCGTGGGTCTGATGCGCGTTCATTATGCCGAGGAAAGTAACTCTGCATTCAGCTGTTAACTAACAGCTGAATGCAGAGTTACTTTTTTAAAGTTGTAAAAATGAACTCATTTTACAACTTTCAATTCGGAAATTTTAATAAGGTCTATTAGTGGGTTCATACTGGGGAGTGGGATCAACTGAAACGCCGGGTTTGCAGGAAAAAGGCAAAATGAATGCGGTCTTTACTCTAATTTGAATAATTTCGTAGCAATATTCGGTGGGCCGGATCAAAAAGCACAACGGGCCGTAGTTTGCCCACCCCTGGTGTAGAGTTTGAAGTTGTTTGTATAAGTGGATCTCAAGAGACACCACGGGCCAAGCATTTGGCCCGTGCCTGTTTTGAATGGACACTGCACTAGTTTATTTGAAATAGAAAATGAAAGCAGCCAGACAATCATTTTTATCACCTACATTTTTTTTTTAGCAAGAGCTATTTGTAATATTTTACACGTTTTGAGGATTGAATCAATGCTGACATCCACATGACATCCCAGTTCAGCATTATAAATGAGAGGCCCTGGAGATGGACTGACACAAACCCGGTCTGTGTCTGCAGAAAGCCGCCCCAGAGTGAAATGGATGACTCGGAGTAGAACGTTTAAAACTTCACACTGAGGTTAATATATGGCTGCTCTACTTCTTGCTTAACTCCCACTTCACCACAAGCTTTGATACCACATACTAAAGTTGTGGACATATAGACTGTTTGTTAGTTTTAATATCCAAATGGACTTTGTTCTATAGTATTTTCTATACAGACCCGGAGGCAGACATAAATCTGTGGGTATTTGATTTCAGTGAGCGGGCCCAATGTGAACATAATAAACAGCACCAGCATGTGAGTGTATTGATCTAACGGATCCTACAATGAGCAGCACATCCTCCACGCAGCATGTGAGTCTGAATTTTCACTAGCCTGGAAACAACATACAAAATTGAATTGAATTTACTGAAGAAGATTTTATCTAACACTTATTCTGCTTCAATCCATATTTGGTGTTTAGCATTTCGAAAACAACATCTTCACGCAATCAAAAAGCTGTTTACTCTCCTGCACGCACCCTCACCTGCAGGGCAATCTAGCAGCAATCTAACAGCAATCTAACAGCATGATATAATAATACATATCATATTACCACAGTAACACAAAGATTATATTTTTTCCTTTTTTTTTTTAGGGGGATGACATCATAAAATATGATGACAGATATTTGAAGCTTCATTCAAAAACCTCAATCGAAGCTTCCGATGTAAAACATAATGACATTCGGTAGTTACATGTGCCTCTCAACACTGACTAACAGGGATAGTTTAGAGAGCTGCATTAATTTTGACAGGCTGTTTTGTTAGTTATCTCACATTCAAATACATTACATTTGTATGGGCCTCACATCGGCTTACATATTTAAAATTATATTTGGGGCTACACTCAAAACATTTCGGATTAAGCCTTGAGAAAATGACCTGGTGACACCGAAAGTAGCTCACTTCAACCATAGAAACTCTGGCGCTGCTGCCGGCTGAGACGCTGACAGAATTTACTCTGAGCAGCAAGATGCTATTGGGTCTGAAAAGTTGCCAGCGAGTAAGTCCCAAGTTGGCACATCCAATAAAAACTATAATTATAATAATAAATCAAAAAATATATATAATTACAATATTAATACAGATTTCTCCTGGGGTGGGAGGCAATTCCTAGATGGGTGGGCCCATAATGGGAAGTCTGTATTTTGGAGCTGAGGCAGGAAATATAGCTTCTATCCATAAAAATCATCTTAAACTGCTCTCAGCCTGAGTCCTGTTATATGTGGTCCTGGCATTAGGGGAGTTTTTGAAAATTACAAATACATTAACAAAGTGTGAAATAATTGCAATAGTAGTTTACAGTATAAACAACGGTATAGGTATGAACTCTTTAATATAAAATGTTAGTCAACGCATTTTCATGTACTGTGCAGCACACTAAATAAATAAGACTCACAAAATTGTAAGTGAAATGGATATCTGGCACAAAGCCAGTGACTTTTTGTCCAGTGCAGACCATGACATCAATAGCAATGGGCCGACCAAAGTCAGTGACTTTAATATGCTACTGGGTGAAAATAAATGACATTCCTCATTCAAAATTGCTACTTTGAGAACAAACTCTAAAATGGTTTCAGCCTTTAATGGACATTTAAATGTCTCTTTGTGTGCGAGTGTCTTGAGGTTGCCACCGTGCATGCGTGTTTCCCTGAGTGTGTCCTACTGTGTTAGTTATAGCCCCGGGGCTCAGGCCAAATTCTGTCATCGAGTTTTAATGTTTAATAACACAAGGCTAGTACACAGTACTGCATACTAATGACTAAGATACACACACATGTGCACACACACACACACACACACACACACACACACACACACACACACACACACACACACTAAACCACACAAAAAAGATCCAATTTTAAGAGTTGGGAATAACAATGGTCATTATAGAGTAATATGACATTTTACACACACACAGTATATAATCCCCATGGTCCAGTGAGGATACATAACCTATAATGGTCAAGTGACAGACAATGATTAATTGATACATCAACGCTGTGTGTGTTCACGCATGTGCATGCGTGTTAAGGTCACTACATGGTCTTTTAATGGAATTCTTGTATTTCTGTCTTGAAGGATAATGGAGAGAGCAATAGAGCTGAGAGAAACACATTGTTCTCACTTTCTCTGTCTTTGGGCCTTTATGTCTCCTTATGCTCGTCTGTCTCTGCTCTATTCTCTGATTTTCCCTCCGGGATGGAGATTGACAGTGTTACTAGACCCCGAAATGTGATTTTTAAACATGTCTATCTGCATGTTTGTGTGTGCAAATACAAGCAATAACCAAATAGCTAAATCAAATGTCCCTTTAAAAGCTAGCTACATGTATGAAAAGGAGTTACGGCAGTTGAAGGAGTTTTGCAAAATGCATTGTTTACTGTGTATCAGGGCGACATGGGGATGAAGAGCCTGATATATACAGTATGTTACGAGTCATGTCACTGCGCACAAGACTGTGAGTGAAAATAAATTAAGGATGCATCAATATCACTTTTGTTCAGACCGAAGACCAGTACTAAATATTAGAGTAGTTGACTATTCCAAGTACTTAAGTTCTAAACATGGATTTTAAATCATTATTTGTATTGGTTTTAAACCAAACAAAAAGAAGAGCCAGAGAATGTGAACAGATGTATGTGTCTTGACAAGTTGGGGCTACAGATGGAAACATCACAAATGTCTGCTCCCATCCTAAAAATCACCATCCAACAGAATATGCCAATCTGCCACTGACTCACTCCATAAAGGTCAGCCGATCCAAAACTCCTGTCATGGTGGGCAATCAGTCCTCAATCATCGGGGCTTTTCCAAAGGATACTAAATACAAATGTGACAGTCAAGGGTGGAAGACCGTATGAGGACAGTCTGATTCATTGTTCTCAGCATGCCTATGTGTAAAATAGCACTTACGGCCTATGCATTGAGGCCTCTTTGGGTATTACAACATATGCGTCTCCAGTCCAACGATATTTAGATGTGCGTCTCTCTCTCTTCTGCTTTTTTTAGTTTTTGGAAGATTTCGTACAATGCTACAATATTGTCAGTAGAGGAATTTCAATATCCCCAAACCATCATGGCTAAAGGAATGCTAGAAATTACCTGTTGTGAACTTTGTATGGGCCTTTGACTAGAATACAACTATATTAAATTGTGTCTGAAAAGTGGAGAAAATAATGGTAGCTAAATGATTAAAATACACCGACTATTTCTGCATTACTTGAGCTCAATAATACAATTCATCTGCACTGTAACACAGAAGAAAAACACAGAACCACGTATGTATGTTCAAGACAAAGCAGATAAACATACGTATACAGAAGAGAGAGAGAGAGACGTCGGATATTGCAAGCATAAGCAGTGACACACTAACACATAGCCTTGATGGTTTAAATGAGCATTGTTGTGCTAAATCAAATGGGAACACGATATGTAACAGAAGTTGAGATAGGAAAGCATTGTGGGAAAAATAGAAACAACATACCTGTACCCACAGTGTGAATGAGTCACTGTGACTCGCTCTTTGTGTTATGTGACATATTAAAGGGAACGATTCCTCTGCCGTCCCACGCCAATGTAGAACTGATGGGTTCTGTGTTAAAACTGAATGACTCATAATAGTAGAGGTTCAGTGGGGTTGTGAGAAGCATGTCTCATCCCGCCCACATAGTTCACTACTAAACTCCAGAGGGACAGTCGGTGTCTATGAGACTCCAGCAAGACATTGTTGTCTGAACAAACGGCACACACCTATAAAACGTATGTTTTACAGAAATAATGACGAGTGCTTTTTTTTCTTCTTCTTTCTTTTGTATCACCGACAGGGATACATCGAAAACTCTGAGTTTTTTGTTTTTTTTGGGGGGGGTTGAGGGCCACAAGAGTCCAAACACTGATTATCGCATCAACCTGAGTAAGGGAAAGTGGCATTTCAAGACCAAAGACATCAAATACCCAAAGGCATTGTGTTTTTCAGAAAGTCCATTTCTGGCCTCGAGGAATCATCTGTTTGAGGATACTAACTCAAAGGAAACACTGCTGCACAGATCAGCCGATGCCATATCAGAGAAACAGAAACAACCCGAAACAATAACAGCGGATACACAAAAATTGAGGGGGAAAAAAAAGTTTGGTCCAAAAAAAGAAAAAGAAAAAAGAAACAGCAAACCATAATGAGAATCTGGTGTTGCTGTCAAATACTGGAGGGGGAAGTATCCCAAAGCTTCACATTCTATAGATAACAACATTCAATGCAGAGGCCAATTCCGTGAGCACAATGAGACAGAATTTTTTTTCTACTTTTTTCTTTTTTCTTAGTCTGTTCCTCCTCAGTGTTCATACACGCTCTGTATACCCCTTTTTAATTTACTTCTTTCCTCTTCTCCCTCCAGTTGTCGCAATCTGGCCTCTCTCCCTCTCTCCGTCTCACCATCCCTTTTAATGTTTTTTTTTCTTCATCTCCCCCTCTGCCTTTGTCTCCCTCTCTTAAATCTGTATGTATTGGCAGGCAGTGTCTCCATTCTACCCTCCAGGGGCAGTGGGCCAGCTCTGTGGCTGATCACAGTGATCCCTCCCCGAGGAACAGTCTGCCCGACACCCAGGTGACGGCCCTGGGAAAGCTGTGTGCGCGCACGTCTGTCTGTGAGTGTGTATGTATGTGTGTGTCAAGGGCCTAATGGGCAGCTTGAGGGGATTACCAGCTTAACCACTGGGATTACTGGAACTTCTCACTCTCACACACACACACACAAACACACGCACACACACAGACACACATATACACACAGGACAGTCAATATTACCAGACAGGAGTCATCCAAGGTATATTGGCAGACTTGTTACGCCGCCCTGGTTCTCATTAGCCTGCTATCCAAAACAAACAGGGTTAAGAAGACCCAGCCATGACCAGGGCTAGGTGGGTCTCAAAGGGGCCATGCACAGCTTTCCAGGTTTAGCACACATAATCAAAGTCCATGTATTTGGTGTATCAGTTGTCCAATTTTAAAACTGACAAGAGCAAAAGCAGCGCTGTACAAGAACATGTGTTAACCTCTGATGCTGTAACGGTGCCCAAAGAATTGCCAAAGGGTTGCTGCTTTAAGCACGAAGGCACAAGTTGTTTTTGCCAAGAAAACTCTGATTAGATTATAACCAAGAGCTTAATTTTTTTCTGGAAAGCATACATTCTAACCACGCGCACACACACACACGCACGCACGCACACACACACACACACACACACACACACACACACACACACACACACACACACACACACACCGTGTTTATTGCCACATTTAGAATTGTATGACAAGCCCAATATTTCACGATGTGCAAACTGCCATAAATGTTTGTTTGTCCCTCGTTCATATTATGCAAAGTCACCTATGAATATTTATAAATGGAAAACAGCAGGTGCTCATCTTTGTATTTCCAAGTAGGTTGTTGTATTGCCAACAACAAGTGTATTGATATTATACTCTAGAAAAATGGAGTTAGCAATCTAGCAAAATATTTGAAAACAGTCATGACTTATTTCAAGGGACATTCTTTGCCCCCAACGTTGGAGAAAGAACAATACAAACAGATCATTTGTCAATAGGGATGCAACGAACGACTTATTTTCAATCGATTAATTCTCGACTATTTTACAGATTATTTGATTCTTCTAAATAATGAACATTCCTCCTAAAAATCAAATGAACATTTAATTTAAGTCTATTTTCTTTTGACAAACTGGCTATGTCATTGTATAACGTAGCACAAAACAAAATGAAACAAGCTACAATTGAAATCTTTAGTAAAAACATTATAGAGAGATATGCTTCCCAAAATCGTGGCTACCTTGTGATTGACAGGTCTGACGGGTGTATTAATGTGTGATGGAAACACCATTTTCTAACAACCATTCACTTAGTGATATTCTGTCAGTTGTAATAGCATAGGCATTACACCGATGTGGTGGCATAGTGGACCGGAAAAGAAGTAGAAAAATGAGCCGTCTGGTTTGGACTTGACTTTTCCAGTACATTTTATAAAGTATTTGAATTAACCAAGAATAACAAAATTCCCATTAGTTAAATTCCCTTTAATTAAAACTGATTGATTAATCGAATTAACTTCATTGAATACAAAAGTTCAAACAGAGGAATTTCAATATCCCCAAACCAAGTTGAACAATATATTAGTCACATTACAAAACATCTGAAAACATGACAAATAGAGATGAATAATAATGAACCCTGGAACAATTTGACCACAATTTAGCACCTTGACCATTCAGGCTCCAGGACGGTACACATGCACGTGTTTGCTAATGATAAGGAGAGTACCACCTGCGCTTCATGTTGAGCCATGAAAAACTGGTTCCTAGTTCCCAAAATACAAGATGGCAAAGGGCAAAATGCTGATTTTGAAACTTTAAAACTAAAGTTCACACAGCAATAGGTGGCATCACGGTGATTACTTCCATGTCTTGCGGCTGCGCTCCTCTCTCTTGTTGACTCTTCCTCCAGCAGGAGACAGGCAATGCCCGTTCTTGTGTTTTGAGGGAGTGTCTATGGAGTGGGGCCTGAAGGGAGGGGCCGGGATCTTTTTACGTTGGATTCTTTCAAAATCTAGCTCACTCTTCTCAAAAGGTGCTTAAATAATTAAGGTTGAGTAAATAATTAGATGTGGACAAGCACATGGAATGGTACGGCAGTTTCGGAAGTAGACGTTTCTCCTTCATCAAGCACTGATAGGTAGTTAGTGTTAAATTCACTCGTTGTAATGGATAGGTTATTGCACATAATGTGAAGAGGCGCACCTTTTCTCTCAGAAGACTGAACAGAAAAAAATAATTAATTAACACGAGTCTCAGGTGTATTAAATGCATGCAGCCACAATCTCTACGGGCTCCACAATATGACACAAAGAACAGGAGCGCCAACGACTCAAGAGAGATATTTCACCAGGGGATTTGACTCCTGAATATTGTACTGCTCTGTTAAAGGTATTGTAATGATTATAATTATCATCCGTGCCAGGCTGAGCTGAAAAGAACAGAGCTGGTTATCAGGACTGAATTAATGACATTTATAGGAAGAATTGAGAAAGAAACAGATGGGGTGGGGAGGAGGGTTGAATTCATATTGTGAAAAGAGAGACACAGAAAAGGCTTGAGAGACAGCAATTAAGGAACAGAGAGATGGAGAAGAGAATCATAATCGTTCAGAAAAGAGGCAGACATTGACAGAAAGACTGAGACAGATTGTGAGAAAGAGATGATACCAGTAACCACACGTACTGTATATCAAGGCACGAGTGATGATGAACTGAAAGCTTAAGTTCGGAGATACAGACACCCAAAAATGAGAGGCAGAGAAATTAAGTAACTGGAAGAAAAGGTTTTGTGATGGATGAGCTAAAGCCATCAGGAAAGCATCAGGAAAGCAATATTATGTAACTATTTAATCTCTCTCTCTCTTCCCCCTTTGTGTTTCTGTGATTTGATTTAAAAAAAAAACACATGGACAAAAAGCTGCAAAAACATATTGTATGTACCATGTATTGCAAGGTATTGTTGAGGGGGAAAACAACATTTGAGTCGTATACTATAGCCTACTTGAACCCTCCCTGTAGAGCCACACATCTAATGAACTGTGCCCTTTTTTTCAAAGTACGGCATTCCCAATAATAAAAGAAATATTACTAATTTCCTAAATGGCTAACATTTGCTTTGCAACGTCCAATGAAAGCATCCCTCTCCGAAGCACAAACACAATCACATCCAGAGCATTTCCCTGCCCACTGTGCAAGGCTTAGCAATTATGCACAAATCAAAGCAAGTCCACACAACATTCTCTCCTCAAAGTTTTCTTGCCGAGATCGTTAAAATGATTTGAACACCCGATGGCCTCCCATTGTGTCAAAATGTTGGTTATGGCAATGAAAGTGGTGCAGCGAGACAATTGTCCAGACAGGGTTTATTTGTTTTTAGCAAGTTTATTTGTACCCAGCCCAAATGGACTATTGCTATTTGGTATAATTCATGTAGATCGTCACAAATGTTCCATTAGCTATGTTGATTCATAGGAATATCTAACAAGCGATAAATGCAGGGTTCCTGCAGCTTTTTATTTACCAATTAGTTTCAGATTTTTTATTTTAACGTCAGAATAAATTTGTAAGATCTGTGAAAGACAGATTTTAGTCATTTTATAATACATATTCTTTTCGGTACAACTTATTGTTAAATGAATGAATTCATGCCTTCTACAACGTTTTAAGGATCTGCAGGAAGCATGTATATAGCATGTCTTTGTGTAGATGCTGTATGCACACTTTAATGCACTGACTTTATTGCATATGTCACATGCCAATAAACATTGCCTCTTTTTGCAGTTCCCTTGGTACTGTTTAGCATACTATGTTCTTGCAGCAGTCAGTTAATCATGTTTCATTTCTCAACAAAGTCACCAAGAAATATTTTGTGCACAGGCAAATATAAATTAATTCTGATTTTAAAGCAAGAAAACACTGGTCTGAGCCTCATACACAAGAGCATGCAGGGATACAAAGACATACAAAAAAATATTTTTCTCTTCCTTCCTGTCTTTTTAACCTGAGCAAAGCTATTTGGATCATCTAACAAACACACGTACGCACACACCCTACAGGGCAGAACTGATGCAGGAAGAGATGAAATACCACTACCTCAGGGGTAAACACACCTTGGTTCAAACTCACTCAAACCGCTCGCTCAGTCTCACACACACGCACATACATCTCCATATACATCTCTTGCTCTTTACCCAAAAAGTGTACTCAATTCCGCTCGGGAATATTGTCCTAACATCCAAGACCATATTTGCTTGTTTTCAAACCCATCACACACTCACGGCTTCCCACGTGTTTTGTGTTTGTGCACGTTTTCCTTCTCTGCCAGTGTGTAGCAGGTATCTATTTGTGTATGTGTGTGTGTGTGTGTGTGTGTGTGTGTAGGTGTGTGTGTGTGTGTGTGTGTGTGTGTGTGTGTGTGTGTGTGTGTGTGTGTGTGTGTGTGTGTGTGTGTGTGTGTGTGTGTGTGTGTGTGTATTCATGAAGTTATGACTATGTATATAGGTCTTTTTTTTTTCCATGTGTAGGGGGATGAGGGTGTGACTTAAGTATAAACTTGGTGCTGTGTAGAGGATTGCAGATACAAACTGGGTCAGGGCAGGAATAGGAGAGCGGGAATGAATTAGGCAGGATATGGTTTTCTTTTGTCATACTGGAGCTACAATTCATTTTAATTAAAGTCATACATAAATCAAGCACACAATGACTGGTTTCCATTGAACATAACTGACTAACCAAAGCAAAAACTGACGGATTAAAATCAAGCACATGATTCTTACATTTTCCGCAAACAATAAGAACGGTATTTGCCACCATAAGGCCTCTTCAACGTATTCTGCTTCCAGATACCCTGTATCAATGCAAAGTTGTTTAAAAGTTTGAGTTCATTAGGCTTTCTGAAGATATCACTACAATTAAAAAAAACTTGTGATAAATGAAAACCCTGAAGTGTGTGACCATGTTTGGGTCCCACATATCACTGACATCTAATATGAATGTGATCCTATGTCACCTAAGAAGCAGAATTAGCAAAGTTCTGTGTGTGCATGCTTGTGTGTGTGCATGCTCGTGTGTATGCATGCTTTTGTGTGTGCATGCTCGTGTGTATGCATGATTGTGTGTGTTGCGTCAAAACAAGTTTGAGCATGCATTGTGTAAGAGCATCTGGGAACTCCAGGGGGCGGAACCCAAAAAATCCAACCCATGTTTCCGGGGGGACCGAATTCACCAGCGCGCGCCTCAGTAGGCATGGGTATAAAAAGTTTGGTATTATCCTGGCCGCCCTCTTTGCTCCTCTCCACAACAACTGATGTTCAACCGAGACGCAACTGGTATGAGTTCTGTTCATTTCCATATTGGTTGAGGCAATTGTTTTGTTTGTATTCCCAGGTTTGATCTATGAATTTGATTTGCCTGTGCAATTGCTTCGTCTTGTAAAAAATGTATTGGTTAATGATGTTAAATTATTATTGTTTGAAGCATTCTAATTTTGACTTTAACCTATTCCTTTCTGTGTTTAAGGTTATCAACCTATTCCGAACCTATTCCGATTCCTGTTCAAGATTCCTATTCCTACTGTTCCATCTTGAAAGGAAAATAAAAACGCTGGAACGGAACAGAGTTGTCCCTTTGCATGTCTGGGTTGAGCAAGCCATTTTTCAAGTTTGGGCTCAGCTGTATTGAACTTTAACAACAGGATAACTTGACAGTGTGTGTGCATGCTCGTCTACACACAGATAGTGTTTTTGACCTAAGAAGAAATTCCCATTGATTTAAATACTGATATTCCTCCTCTCTCTTTTCCCCTCTTTTTGATGGCATACCTCCAATGGACTATAGCATATTGTGTATGCGCTGTTGGGCATTACAATATCTATACTTTATGAATAAAATGCATTATCCGTATACTTTTTTTTCTCCACATTTTATACATCAGTACATTTTATGGTTAGCTAAGAAAGCTACTATACACTGTTACTATATTGGTTACCTGAGAATCTTTTATTTTCTCCGGGGCTTCCTCTGTTTGCTCATCCATTTTCCTTCACTTCTTCCTTTTCCTCTGGACACCTCTCCACATTAGGACTTCTGCCCTCTATTTCTCATCTGCTACTCTCTTTTAATATGTGTATTTAGTATGGTTACAGAAATCAGACTAATATCTGGTTTCCAAGCTAGCTAGCTGTCCTAAAATATGTTTTATCAGGTCATATCAGTATTAGAAACTCAGACTGGCCACACAGTGGTCATATACATCATGTTGTCGGATTCATTTCGAGAGCTTGACAGCGTCATGTAAGTCAATCCAGAGAGACACTATTCAAAATGCTAAATCATAGGCTGATTGCCCATGTTATAATGTGCTTATTTTGGCTGACTGGGACTAATCAATATCCCAGAAATATACAGAAACGAGGATAACAACATATTACACACAACACAGGAACGGTGATTTCAGAGCAGTTGTAAAAAGCCTCCAGAGAGCGGGATAGTATGTGCCATACCACAATTCACAGCCAGTCAACTTATTCACCAGTACCACATAATGGGACATTCTTGCGTGGGTAAGACAAGCATAACTGTCACACTGCACTATGCTTCTTTGTCCAGAGTAAAACAACACTCCCTTTGCCCTCCCACCTCTCCTCCAGTCCTGCTTTCCTCCCCTGGAACACCTGACAGGCGCCCATGCTTCAGTTCCATCCCCAGTACGTCCAGCTTACTCTCACTGCTTTGGTGACACATGACAAAATAAGCCTTTGGACCCGCTGTTTTCCCCAAACCTCACCTATTCTTCTCCTTCCACAACTGTGACACATAATGTTTTTCTTTTGTTGTTTTGTCTTGAAATAAACAACATGAAAGGTTTCAGCAAATAAGTATGTATCAAAAACGTTCTCGTCAATATTACCGTTACAAGAGCAAGAGTGCTTAGCAAGCCGATAGCCAGTAGGTTGACTGAGCAAATATTAATAATAAACACAGAAATAGCATTGGACGCAATAGCAGTTATTTTCAACAGTTACCAAGTTCTTGCTAACAAGTATAAAACAAGAATTATTGACACACACATTGTTTTGAATACATTAATAGAACTTGCTAGAGTTAATACATTAATTATTCATCCTCCTGTCAATATACATATTTCACACCTGAATTTTCCCAATTAATGGCATAAACAAGCTGCAATGTGTATGTTGCATTCAAGAGATATAACATAATATATACATAATAATAAATATAAATAATGAAAACAAATATCCTCTCATATTATATTAGTTTACCCATTCTGATCATCTTTTGCATGTCAACATAATTCAGTATTAACCACAGTATTTTATGTATACTTTGAATATTAACTATACAATTGTAGACAAAGGCGTTGCAAATAATGACCTCGACGTGTTGCCTTTTTCTCATTGAGTCCATCTCTGCTTGTCTCCTTTAAATTGTTGCTCAGAGGTTAGGTCGTCTACACATTGTTTGTCAATAAATATCAATAAATAATATAGACCAACGTGAATGTTATTCTCCAAGACATATGATCCTTGGAAGAAGGTGTAAACAACAAACAACAATGAGTGCATGACTCACATCACAATTTTAAAGATTAATGTCATATAAAGACTGATATCAAATGGTGAATTTTTACTGTGAGGTATTTTTCAATATTAATTATTTACACGACCACGGTAGTGTATCTTTGAATCTCTCTGAAACCACAAATAAACCAGTTAACAACATTCAAGTCCTTCTGTGCTTGTGACCACTGTATACATGTAATCCAGACATCCTAACCACATTTCTAATGATTACAGTCTGAGATTATCCAGATCGAACCCAGGCAGACTGTTGGCAGGCATCCACACAAACCTAGTTGTACTTTAGCAAATGGTTTAACAACAGATTTTCTTGCACGAAACAAATAAATCAGCTGGATGGAATGGACAGATTGACAAATTGCATTGATCAAATATTCATGTAGTGATCTGATACAACTTCAGTAGTTGCGAGCCCAACTTCACAGTTTCTTACCGTAAAATAAACTTACATCGCCAGTGCACAATGAGTCAGTACTAATAAGGGAACCTAAGGTCTACAGATAGCTTTAAATGTGAATGCAGGAAGACCAGAAAGTCAATCAAGGTAAATCTCTATCGTAACAATACAGTAATGGCCGGAATATTCAATAGCATTAGTTTCATAGCAACACTTTAGCATTTCTCTCACCGCTCACTTTACCAAACTGTATCCTTCTGCCCTAAATGTGTGAATTTATTTTATTTTTTTCATGCAGTCTTGATTTGGTTATTAATCAAAATGTGGGCTGAGGAAGCATATCATGGTTATAATTTTTTTTTAAAGACCCTATTTTGAGTGGGAAGGTTGGTGTTTTTCACAAAAGAGTCTAAATGTAGGGTTTCATTAAGTGGTATATTCAAAGTCTTTGAATTGCTCTCAATTATTCATCTAAGGCCAACCACTCCATGGTTTCTAGTTAATTGATTTATCTTTCTCCAAAACTCCAATTATGACTTTATTTCTGAATTCTCTGACCCACTTTCTGTTGCATTTACGAAAGGTAATTGCATTTAGACTTCATTTGCATGTTGACAGCTATGACATATTAGCATTTGAGCTTTTGTCAAAGCTTTTGACAAAATGGCGTCAGTCCCACCATCAGGATCAAATCCTCAATCTGGTAATTTCATATCTTAATCCTGAAAGTCTGGCAAAGAAAGACATGTACCGCTTCTGCCATTGTTTAGTACTTGCATTTCGTCCATCTATCCGTCCATGCCCAGAATGTTTCAGATGCTCCCTTCGCCGCTCACACATTGTTAATTCTCAGACAGCTGTTCAATTCTCTGAGGTCTACTTGTTGTCCCACTCACGTCTTCTACTCCAACAATTTATGTCCCGCGACCTTACCAGGCGTTCACATTTACTATGGCAAAACATCATTGAGTGACAGGAAGCCAGTCATTTCAAATTGCAGCTTATGACACAGAAAGATATCGGCTACAGATACTCATGGTGACAGGACAAAAGCAACTGAGGCAACATGGGAAAGCTGTGTACTGGAAAGGACTCAATTTTCACCAAACCAGGAAACCGTGCTTGTTTGTCAGCCTCACAAGAAATTAATAAAAGGCAATGGTTGAACCATTGGCCTTCAAAAATAAATAAATGATATATTAAATGAATTAACAAACACACTGAAAGCAATGAGAGAAATAAAAACACCACTTACAATATCTGTGTTGTACTTATATAAGGTTATTTAAGCTAAATTATTAAAGCTGTTGACATGAATTACCTTGACATTCTTAAGTTTAGCTTTGCTAAGCACTTACCACATTATCAGAAATG
>JBAMJR010000027.1:357500-447500 GCA_038501785.1 Myoxocephalus aenaeus
TGGATTCTACTTCCCTCCTCCCCGACGATGACCCAGGTGCAGTTTGCCCCGTTGGGGTAGCCATAGGGAAAGCCTGGCGATTCTATACTGCCATTTCGGCCTTTCAGTGTGCCACCACATGTGTAGATGAAACCTAAAGGGAAGAAAATAAAGAACATTTCATTTATTTGAACATAGTTTGATTGTTTCTAACAATGGGAAAATGTAACGCAGGCAAACAGCAGCTGCTGTGTAGAGGAGAGTTTAAAGTACACAACAGTCAATGAAAGAAAATGGTATGTCTTAACGCATCCATGTGCACGCAGTTAGCATTAGTCAGTGTGTGTCTTGCATGCTGTGTGTTTTGACAGATACTGAGTAACAAGTGCAGGGTGCACGCACACACACACACACAAACACAGAAAAAGCACTCATGCACATACACACACTATTTCTCTGTATCCCTCTTGACCCAACGGCACTACGTGGTACTACAGGTACAACTTTTGTTGGAGATAAATTGGATAGAGTAGTGCCAACCTACTGACCCATTCCGATATCGGTGGTTAACTGTTCATCATTTATTTTACAGGCAAAAGCACTAAAAAAGTGCCAGTCTAGTTCTAAAGCAAACCAATGCTTTACATCAATGGTAGGAATAACCCATAAGTCAGCATGAGTGATAAGTAGGTCAGCTTGGGTCTGATACATCCTGGTTCTTTGATGCTGATGTATGATTACATATTAATGGAATATACACTGTAGCTACAGCCAGCACTTTTGAATCAAGTATTTTATCGGAAAGTCTTATCGCTCCATGGATCTGTAGTTTGTGGTGCTGCTCGGAGCTTCTTTTCAATAGTCTCCCCCACAGTGAGGGCACAGGGTAGGGTCGGTTTCAGGGCAGCTCCCCAGGAGCTGGTGCTCACATTCAGCATGTGGTGCTTGAACCCCAACTCCGTACTACCCCTTCCACCTGAATTAATGGAAGAAATCAATAAAACCAGGGCATTATCTTGGATTCACCCGGTGTGCCTCTAAGAGATCAAAACCTGGCTATTTCTTTCTTTTTGCGAATCAATTTTTACTGACATGTCAAAATGTATGACAACAATAGGCCCGTGTCAGTCGCCCTTAACAACAAAGCCTTTGGACATGACCCAGCCATTCGTAACTAAAGGACATAACAACTTGTTTGTGTTTTGAATTCACTGAGTCCACTCGAATGAAAAAAACAAACGAGCTACGACGCAGATGCAAGCTCCTGCACACACGATGCAGCATCAAAGGTAGTCTTTGGATTCTTTAGGGAGGGACATAATACATACAACTAGATCTTAGTGGGCTTCTATAGGCCCTCCATTGTGAGAGAGTAGGAGGACATGCCAGACCAACAACTATCAACTGCAACAGGCGTTACTGCATGTTGACTTTTTCCTTTTGCCTACTGTAGGTCGGACATCAGCCCAGCATTCAAAACATGTCTAAGTGAAATGTTATCCATAAACTGTTGAAGGAATAATACTTTGTGTCCAACGGTACAATATCAACAGACAATAATCAGTATATTATGTGGCTATGTTAAAACTTTCCATTCTCATATTAAAGCATTGTCAATGTATGAGCAGTGTGTATAATTTGTTTTTATCCTTTGCACTTCCTTTCAGGCTGCTTGTACTGATGAATTAGAGGTAAAGCACATTCTGCTTATTCTAAATCTCTCCGGGTTACAGAGCCTGCTAAATGCCTACATTGTAGAATGTAAATGTAATTGATCTCCTTGGGCTTCCTGGTTCACATCAGAATCATTATCTTCTCCCTTTGATCTTATTCATCCTTTTATATCAAACACACCACAGGTGTTTGATGAACCTTGGAGTGTCCGGGAGTGAAGTCAGTCCAGAGCGTTTTATTTTATTTCTTTATTGTTTTTTGCGATGCTCTATCGATACCGGACGGAGAAACTCTTCACTTCTTCCGCCCCAGAGGAGAGTCAGACTGCAGAGTCAGCTTACAGAGTGGAAACCCTTGGAGCTGGTAGGATTTATCCTGCTCAAGGACAGCAGAGAAGAACATTGTTGTTATATTGGGCTTGATCCTGTGCCTTCTTGCTGGGAGATGATGTTGCAAATCACTATAATATACCTCTGTGCCTGTTGACTTCTCTTTTTGCATTTAACTTTGCTGGTAATAGAGAAAAAGAAGCAATAAAAAAATCTCTAAAATGGCTATTGATGCTGCAGCAGCAGTATGTCTTTTGTGTGTCATGTATTTAATTAGAAATTGCTCTCACTGAATGTTTAAAGTCCTTGCACTCCGAGGCCTTAATTGATCTCCTCTGAGTGCAAAACTCAAATCAGGATGATCATCCCCTGCCTTTCATGTTTATGAGCCTTGTTATTCACCATAGCAGCCAGGGGCACAGGGACAGCACGGTGATCCCACTGGATGCTTTTCCAACCAATTATCCAAGACAGAACCCCAACCAAAAAACTGAGTGTGTGTCGATAGTGCTGTGTGTGTGTGTGTGTGTGTGTGTGTGTGTGTGTGTGTGTGTGTGTGTGTGTGTGTGTGTGTGTGTGTGTGTGTGTGTGTGTGTGTGTGTGTGCGTGTGTGTGTTTGTCCAACCATCATTTACGCAGACAATTCCAGGACCATCACACAGATATAATGACCAATGGCAGCCCGAGCTGCAATTAAGGACCAGTGTCTCGGTCCCTTCACAACCAATCAGAGCGGAGATGTTGAGGAACATGGAGGGACAGGCAGAGCCATATGAGAGCGCATGTGCACAAACACAGACCTATACAGATAAATTATACTAAGACAGTCATATACCCTCACAACATAATATCCATATTACTTTTTACTTCATTCCATTTGCCTTAAAAGGAAACAAAGGGCTGAAAATACCGCTGCCAGCTCTTCTTTAAGACGCTCCAGAAAACCAGATTGTGCACAGCACAGCAAGAAAATAATGTATTGAACTGTCATTTCTGGCCCAGTTCAGAAAGGATAGATCCACATGGTTCACAACCGGAATACAATTTTACGATCAAAGGTAAATGGGATTTATGCTCCATGAAGCAGTGGTTCACCTGAGGTCAACATATATTCACAGTTTCAAAGGAAAGGCAGAACCTCTATCTGATGTATTTGATGTTTTTTAAATTAAACCCTAAGTGGTGTGTCAACTCCTGCATGTCCAAGATAACACTCAAACAAGTTTTGAATAAAATCACTCATTTCAATTATTGCTCCATGGATTATGGCTGTTTTGGATATGTACTCTTTATACAACATTGTCCACCATGAAGACATACTTTGATATATTATCTCAAGTTAAAGTGAGGTTATTGCCTCCAAATGATTTTGTTTTCTTCAAACTTGTATCGACAATAACATCACATTTCTTTTTTTCAATTAGCATGGGATCTTGCTAAACCTCCATCTGTAGGAAATAAATGTATTGGAACACAATATTGCTCAATGGCTGTCAATATTCCCACAGCCACACAAACTGATTGACTTCTTGTTTTGTGGCTGCAATCAAGATTTTGTAACCCAGTCTGTTGACATGAAGCAGTGCTTCAAGCAGAGGCATTGTGAGGACAAGATTCAGGACTAAGCTCACACTAGAACATTATTACTGAAGATTAACAGATTTTTCTGCCAGGAAAAATACCGCAGATAATGGCCCTTTTTTTTGTCACAGAATACAGTACAGAGGCTACAAATTAAGCATAATATAAGATGCAATTGTAACTCATGTGTGATACTTCTCCAAGTGAGGTGTTAACTGAGATTTAGATTTGCAACTACAATTAGTCTAGTTATGAGTCCTAAAATGTAATACTCTGTTGTAATGGGGACTATAGTGGTGATATAGTGAAAAGCAAAACATTTTTGACTGCTCTCAAAAACAACAAGAGAAAGCTTCCTATTATGTATGGGCTTGAGTTATCGTGTGAATGTTATATGCAGGCAGTCATATTGTGAGCAGGGTGAGGGCCACGGTATCTGTGCAAACAGTGTAATTAATTCACTCAGGGAATCCTGATTATTGTTATTATTATATGTCATTACATCAACATGAACAGGTCAAATGTTTAAACACCTGAGATCTGTTACTTTTCTCTAATGTTAATGTTAGTCACAATTACTTAAACTTTGACATGTTCCTTGTGATCCAGTACTGTATTGGAGCTATATCTTTACTTTCTACTCTGTTGTCCCTTATGATCCAAATATGTTATGAAGAATTTTTAACAATTATCCCTCTAGTGGTTAAAGTATGTTTTTGCATGAAGTGTACTCAACCTTGTCACCTTGTCACCATACAACCTTGTATGTACCATTACATTACCATTAAGTACCATTACTTCACTACCTTGTTGATAGGATCATTTTCATAGAGTGATATGGAATAATCACATGTATATGTCTGTGTCTTGTATTACCAGATCCTTTTGTATTTTTGTATTGACTTCCACATATTTTTCATACCTTTTATAGATGTTCCAATGCTCATTATAGTTCAGGCCTGACCTTATTGTGTGTGTGTGTGTGTGTGTGTGTGTGTGTGTGTGTGTGTGTGTGTGTGTGTGTGTGTGTGTGTGTGTGTGTGTGTGTGTGTCTACGGACGTTTGTCTCGCAGGCTCCCAAGGTTGGAGGGAGATGGAAGGTAATACTGGCTGTGAAATGAGGAGATGAGTTCAACAGTTGGTATTAGCCGAATAAGGACTTGTTGTTGAACCCATGCTATGAACTTGATAGCACTTCTGTCTGGGGTGTTTCTACACACTAGCCAGTGTGTTCATGGTGTTTGGCACGTCCGCAGAAACACAGACTACAAAGTGCCAGCATTTTCACCATCAGCACATGCAGTTCCTTTTTAGTCATTATAGACGATTCTCAGTTGTACCAGTTCCCTGTGATGCTGCCTGCACAGGTGAAAAACACACCTGAATCAAGAATTGATTTGTTGCCTGAATGATTTCATCTTCCTCGGCCCAGTGACTTACAGAACTACTGGTGCTTTATAAAGTGAAGAATGCCACTGTAAGAATGCCTGAGCACCAACATCCTCAAACGATCTTTCATACATTTTAATTTTAATCTAACTCAATTGAAATGTTTAACATACATTGTTGACTTGAAACGCTATCACAGATGAACCCCATAATTTGTAGCCCACAGTCCAAACAGGAAAATATGACTGAGTCCATCACCATTTAATCTGAACTCAACAGATTGGAGGGTGTCTTAGTCTAAATGAAGTAACTTCATTACATTGAATAGCTAGGGTGGGGTTGAATAAAGAGTGAAATAGGGAGAGAAGGACAGAGATGGAAAGCAGAATAAACAGAGAGAGAGGGACATATTTCCCCTCGTTTATCATTGTGCAGAGAATGAAAGCATGATTTAAAACTCATCACTCAGAGGGAAAGAGGCGACAGTGTGGGAGGGAGAGAAAAAGAGATGGAGAAATATAAAAAGAGAAGCGGGGTGAGTTAAAGCAAGGGAGGGGGAACAGAGGTGGAGAGAGAAAGAGAGAGAAAGTGAGAAGGAGACAGGGGTTAAAGAGAGACTTCTAATTATGCTGACTACCAGACCGAAACTGACAGGCATACACTCACACACTCTCTCACACACACACACACACACACACACACACACACACACACACAGGGTCACAGGAAGACAGACATACACAAACACATATACACACACAGACCCAAACACACTCAGATGTACACACCAACACATATGCACTCGTACACACAAATTCATGCATTATTTCTCAAATGCATACACACACACACACACACACACACACACACACACACACACACACACACACAAAAGAAAGAAAAGCCTGCTCTACAACCCTGACCTCAAGAGCCACTGGGTTCAGCGCACATCACAGCGTCCACGATTTGCTCGACGCCGTTTGTGGCGGCGCGCAAGCGATTGGAAATAATATGTTTCAGGGTTCAGTGGTGCCTTTGTCGCGTTCTGTGTGAAGGGCCCTTTACTAGTTGACCAGACACATGTACCCACTGGCCTACCTGACATTCACTACACCTTTCGTTCACCCCGCCCCCCGATACAGTAACATGCGTGTCAATATACTGAAATAGCATTCATGCCTCTCTATATTTAATCAACATTATTGATGAATGCAGTTTATTCAAGATGACTACAACCGCTGTCCTCTAGCAGATAGCAACACACTTTCCAGAGCTACCTGTGGAGACGACAGGGAATGTGTGTTTTATACTAAAAAGACTTTGGGTGGAGTATCACAAGGCGTTTTACCCCAAAGACTTGAATAGAAATGCTAATTGGAAAGCAGTAAAAGATGTGCGGCTGGGCTGGGTGGCTCCCAGGTGTGAATATATGCACTGATACTAATGAGGAATAGGGTTTAGCTGGAAAAGAGCGTGCATGCTCAGCAAAACCTTCCCTGGATAAAAGAAGCTTAAAGACAAAGAAGAAAATCTGCTTCTTGAATTGAGTGGATTTAATGAACCCTGGACTGCAACAGAGGCTTGATCTCTTTCCTCAAAGCAATATCTCATCTTGAACATCTTAGATAATACACGGCAGCAAAAAAAAAACACAAGCTTAACAAGTTGCTTATGCCGGCACTCATCACATAATTACACTTTTTACATTACTGTAAAGTTTTCAAAAAATGTAGCTAGTTTTCTGACTTATAGCATCAAAAGCTGACCGCTGCTCCTACTACAGGTGTCCCAGGACCTTTCTGTGCGGACTTTCCAAAAACAAGCAAGGTGCACAAGGGCTCTGAATTTCCGTCTGTTTTTTGTTTTTTTTGCCCTTTGACCTGTTCAGGATACCGTACAGCCTGCATTGGGCATCAAAGCAATGAGACTTTCTCAATTTCTCTGGGTCCAGAAATGCAGGTCCCACATCAGCTTCAACTATATCTCTTTGCTGGTGCAGCAGCGGAGCTGCCGCAGAGGGCTGTGAAAATAAAAAGCAGGGTAGTCTGGCACCAAGGGTGGCCAAAGACATAGAAGTATCTGCTCGCTTGTGTTGTGGAACGCTGTGAAAAAAGGACCTCGCAAGCATCAAGATGCAGGAGAAAATGTGGTCCGCCATTAAAACTCTCCAGAATTGCGAAATTCTTCCTCAGAGGATTGTAAAATGTGCAGTGTCTTTGCATCTCATAATTGATTCTGGTTTGCATTTTATGCAAACCAGAATCAGGGTGCCTGTGACCACACATCCACACTACGGCCCCTTGCGTCTTTTGATTCAGTACAGTATGCCCTCGTCCAGAAGGCCATTTCATGCTTACAGACACCAGCTTCCTCGAGCCTTTAAAGACAGTGAGTAAACAACACCATAATGTGGGTGAAACGATTTAAACCGAACCAAAATGTATATATAAATGAATAAAAGTCTGCCATTGCCATAGAGTCAGATCATGTGACTTCACACATCTTGATCTAAGCTCGATGATTCTGAGTGGGGTGAAATCAATCACTATGCTTGACAATTTCCACAGGGAACCATATGATCAATATAGCCATTTCCACATGGTGCAGACTTCTAAATGAGGAAACAGGGAAATTACCCTATTCTTCATTTTAATGGGATCTGTGGTACCCCCTCAAGGTTGCTGGGCGTCCCCTGCTCCTACTTGGGGGGGCCAGCAATGTACACAGCACACATCCTGTAATGTAAAATATGAGTCTTATCTTCCGCAGAGTGTAGTGAAGTTACACCAGTCCAACTCTGAGATAAATGCTTTAAATTCTCTTCCATCCCTCTCCCTCTCTCTGTCTCTGCCTCTCTCTGGGGGCCTCAGTGATACCAGATTTGCTTAAAGGGCTATTCCGTCTAATCTCGCAGACTCTCATTTATGATTAAAGAATGGCTTTCCCAGAGGAGCACACTGACCAATCAAAACTTTGCAGACAGACAAACCTTCCAATGCGAATTCAGATCACGGCAGGCAGCACTCAAACTCTCGGGGCAAAATGAGGTGTGTGTGTGCATTTGCGCACAAGCATGTGTGTGTGAACGCAGTGTTAGTCAATTTAAATGAGCTGTGCATGTCTCTCGAAAATGATACTATCTGTTAATTTTCTCTAGGTGCTTTTGGAAGTGAGAAGGAAAGTGGTGGATGTGTGTGAGGGCGGGGGGGTTGACAGAGTGACAGAAAGATAGACAAACTGAAAGAAAAAGAAAAAAAGTGACCAAATCAAGAGTGGCGGGGGCAGACAGGGGGAGAATGAGAGAAGAAAGAGAGATAGGAAAGGCTAAAATGCAATAGAGAGAGACAGAGCAAGAGATGTAAGCATGTTTGAAACGTCCCATTGGTTCCTGCTGTCAGGAACGCTTGTCAGCCAAGAATTAGACTGCTCCATGCTGCCTCTGACTGACAGTCAGCCCGTGGTCTAGACTATACCCTGGAGTGGTTGAGGCTAAATAAGGGAAATGCCTAGAGAGAGACAGAGGGAACACACCGGGCTGAAAATCAATTTATACCACTGTCAGTCAGAGGCGAAAGGGGATGATGGGATGGAGATAAAGGGAGAGAAAAAGAGGAAGCGAACCGGAGCAAGGCGGGGGGACGGAGTGAGAGAGGGGGACACATAAGAGGGAAAGACAAAGAAGATTTGAGAAAACCGCAAACAAGTGGGACTGATCGAGAAACGACGAGAGCAGAGGGGCCTCCTTGTTGTGTTGAGGGAATCAGAGAGAAGAGAAGAGGAAGTGCTGAAGAGTAGAGACGGAGAAGGAAAGATACAGACCGACATACACATCCTACTCTGCAAGTTATCAGTGAAGCCACTGAAGGTAGCGGAGCCTCTTCAGATAAAACACCGCTGTTAAGAAATAATCGGCCTACGCTAATTAAAGGCCTCAAAAAGGCCGGCATCGAAACTAAAAGCCTCCAGAACCTCTGCTACAAATCCTGGATATGCGACTGGAAACACTGGATTACTTTGTTAATTACGCTCAACTGTGTCATGTTTAAGCCACTGTTGAAATTCTCAGAAAACACGCTGTGCTGTGACTGCACCAAATATTAATTGAAATATTAATAAGCTAACCTTTAATCGCAGTTCAGTCGAGCAGTGCTGGAGTCAATTTTCAATCACACTATTGTTCAAGAATTGCCTGGTGGTGAACTGTGATTATAATTATTATTCGCCTACTTTATGCATATCTAATACAGGGGTTTGTTTCCTTTTTATTACTGATTGAATTATACAAGACAGCCTCCAGTGGCTTGAAATGTGAGATATTAAAGAAAACGTTTTAATTATCCCATCTTGTATCTAAACACAATTTAGAATTTAATAAAAATGTCCAGAGAAAAAAAGTGTTTGTGCTTTTCCAACTATAACCAAAGCTGGGATAAACATGAAATTAGAAACAGAATTTACCATCAGACTCCACTGTTGTGAAACATGCAGTTCCCTGTATGTGCCAACAGGGATTGCGTATAAAGTGTATAAACTTGGACAAAAGGACAAAATACAAATAAAATACGAATGACATTATCCTCTGCGTTAACTTTTATTTTCACAATTAATATACGAAATACATCTTTGATAGAGCTGCTTGCATTCTTAAAAAAAGCAGGAGAATGTATGAAATTGAAGTATGATTTAGCAAGCAGCCTCAGCCTTTCCATTAGTCTTGAGGTGTTTGCGAAAAAAACTGAATTGTTCGCTCGCCCCTTTCAAGTTGACAAGGTCTGCCGTCCAATTAGGTTTGTTGTCTAGAGTTATGCTGAGAGTGGACATTATTGGGTGAGATGCGAGTTAAGAGTAAGCCTGTGTGCTGGTGCAGTGTCAGGCCAGCAGAAGTGCAGAGAGAGTTTGGAGGGCGATGAGCTAATGGATGCCAGGATTTACTGTTAAACCTTGTGGGGGAGTTTTGAGGTTAATTCCTCGACAAAATAAATGAGATGGGCCTTCGTAACCCAAATGCACACCCTCAGTTATCTGTTTGCTCTCAAACTCCAAGGCAGCTCGCTGCAGTAGGTGGGCTTTGAAGCAGCTATTAAAACAAAAAGACCAAAACAGAATGAGATTATTGTTTATAAAATAAAAGAGAACATTGATATTTTATGTTCAAAGGTAAATCAAGACTTCTACAACAATGATATCATTGAAAATATTTTACTTGAAAAGATCAATATCTTCATTTGACTCAAGACTGGACATTGGTTTTCTGTAGAGCGAAAATGTATTCAAATGAAAAATGGAAA
The DNA here is from genome assembly GCA_038501785.1 of Myoxocephalus aenaeus. NCBI lineage: Eukaryota > Metazoa > Chordata > Actinopteri > Perciformes > Cottidae > Myoxocephalus > Myoxocephalus aenaeus. The sequence goes on from JBAMJR010000027.1 coordinate 367,741, forward strand.
CCATCAGTATTCCAAATGGTGTTGTTTAAACACAGATTTACTGTTGAAGCCATTTACAATTCTGAGGGGATTACTGTACACGTCTGCTGGGAGGTTATGAAACCCTGTGAAACGCTGTGTGGAACTAAGGGTTCGACTCTTTGACCGGTGTTCTGTATGTTGTTCTTGTGTTTTATTACAGTATGCTGGCTTTACCGGCAGCCGGTTAAACGCTTGGAGGACCTCTTGCTTTGCACAACCACTGCGTCGTGTGCAAAGCAGTGTGGATCAGAAAGCGATGGGAATAAAGAAAGCACTCACTTTCACTAGTAAATTACGAAGAAAAAATGCTTTCTAAGAAAAGTGGGTCACCGAAAGCAGGCAAAGAATACTAAGCAGAGAGCTTCTTTTTTTGGTGGGGGAGAAATACAAGCTTGTGTTTGTGTGTTTGAGTGAGTGAGTGAGTGAGTGAGTGAGTGAGTGAGTGAGTGAGTGAGTGAGTGAGTGAGTGAGTATGTTTTCGAGTATGTTTCGTGAAGGAGAAGAGGACTTGAAAGAAGGGTGTCATTGCAGAGTGTATATTATTGATTTCATCAATCATCTAATGAGCCCTCTGCTATGCACATGCACACTGACATAAAAACACATACTTTAGATGCATAAAACCCTCACTGATTGGCAGGGAGTAAACAGCATAAAGAATAAATGAGACTGATAGAAGTGGTTAGATGGAGGCTGTCTTAAGGGGTTACTATTGATTTGTGTCTGCTGGGTGTCATCATCTCCATACTGACTAATGGCGTCCTCCACGCACAGAATGAACACACCCACTCTTTCCCTTTCTTACATTTGCTTCGATTCTTCCCCATCCCTCCATCATCCTCCGTACAGCAACAGCTGGTATTATACATGAAGCCACTGCGGGATGAGCTCAATAAGAGGGCGATTACAGGATTCACTCTCAGGATTCAGATTTCATTTCCACTTGTCTCTAGATACTGCGTAGACGGCGAGGTGGAGCGGAGGTGGCAAACATTGCAGCAGGGCAAACATGGCAACGGCATTTACTGATTTCCCTTAACAATTCTTGTTTTATTTCAACATCACCAAACAATTTTGTTTGTTCCCTGCAATGTTAGCCAATGTTGCTGAGACGTCTGAGAGCAAACAGGCCACTGAGTAAGCCATCATCTACCTCGTAAACCCTTTCCATTAAACTATTTTTCGGATATAAATGGCTACTTTTACATTCATGTGATAGAGAAACCTGCAGCTTAATATAACAGGTTCTGTGATTTAGAACAGTTTGACCTTGCATATGAGGTTGCATATGGTGCACATCGAAAAGTTTTTTGTGAATATGTGCCAGTCAATTAGAATAACAAATGACCACAGACTATTGTTTCTGGTATCATACAGTGCATGCAGCTCTTTGAAATTCCCAGTAAAGTGGGCCAGCTGTGAAATGGATGTCATGGTAGGACTGAAGCAATAAAAACACCAAGTGGTCCTTGTTCTTTTTCTTTGTACTGTGGAATATTTTTTAAATAAACAGTTTGCCTCTTCGCGAATCTGCTATGCGTCCTAGAACATCTGAATACTGAAGGAAACCGGGGATCCCCAAGTCTGTTATTCAATCTCTGTGAAAGTTGTACTTTATGTTAAAAACACTGATACTGGTCTATCAGGACATGGTCAAACTATCCATCCATCCATTCATTATCCGAACCGCTTATCCTGTTTAGGGTCACGGGGCGCTGGAGCTGATCCCAGCAGTCATTTGGGCGAAGGCAGGGCTCACCCTGGAAAAGTCGCCAGTCTATCTCAGGGCACATATAGAGACAGACAACCATTCACGCTCACATTCGCACCTACGCGCAATTTAGAGTCCAATTAACCTGCGTTGCGTGTCTTTGGACTGTGGGAGGACGCCGGAGAACCCGGAGGGAACCCACGCTGCACAGGGAGAACATGCAAACTCAACACAGAAGAACCACCCAGACCCCTCTTGCTGTGAGGCGACAGTGCTAGCCACTACACCACCGTGCAGCCCCTCGGTCAATATTAAATGAATAAATGATATAAACATATAAAAAACAGTTTTCCATAAACTGCATTCCTCTAGTACAGATTCAGTGATGGATTCAGTAAAGCAAAGTGAACACATGTTAAAAATAGGTTGGTCTATTTGCTTAATTTATATACAAACAAACAAAGCTACTTGATCACATGCACGTAATATACATTCCCATACGTGTTCATTAGTTATCACCAAAAGTAATGATAGTAGTGATGCATGCAATCTCCTTTTGTTCCCTTCCTTTCTTTCTTTTATGATGTTCTAATAAAGGCTCAAAGGTGAAGTCTGCAATTCTGGAGCATCGCTGACTCCACCTTCAATGTTAAAACTGCCATTCCTACTTTGAACACACTGTGTCCCTCACACTCTCATTCACACACACATACTTCTCTGTCTTAATATGATTTTGTGAGACAAGGCGTTAGTTAAAAAAAAGAAGACTTAGATTGTAGATGACCATCAGTTACATAACATTCAGGCTGCTTTTAACGCTGAATCCAGTCAGCATATTCTAGCAGAGAGGTTTTAAAGATGAACATTTACTTTATTTTATTATTTCAAATTCAAATTATTTCAATTTCCATCTATTAAACCCAGCTATTAGCTGCACAGTCACTGAGGGGGCAAACCGTTTAATATCGAGAAACGTCAACAACGGTTAATGTAACAGAGTAGTCGTTTAAAGGATCGCAGCTTGTCGTAATGTATGTTTACTGAATCGTGAGCCTCAAATTCATTGAGTATGAGGTAGCTACTTCAGGCAACACCATTTGGATTCACCTAGTCAACTCGAAACAGCAAAAGTGCATCACAATTCACTACAAAAACTTCTTCACATGAATATTCAGTGAACACTTCCTGTCAAACTGAGGGCCTCTGAGCACGGGAAAAAGGGGAAGAACAAAACCTTTGATATAAACTGAGTTGAGGATTCGGGAAGTTACGTCTTGTTATGCAGAATCAAAAAAACAATGGAGGCATATGGGACCAACACTCCACAACATGGTGTTGCTCTGAGCGACAGTTCATCTGCTCCATTTTTTTTTTTCTAGTTACAACCTGTATTCGTCAAGGGAATATCCCCTTACCAGCAGAGCCTTGGGCAAAAATGTAATACTTCAACTCTAGTTTCATGATGCATGATGCATCTCCATGTGATGATGTTACAGTCATGGGACAGTCTCAATGGGAAATGGCCATAAAGAACGAGGCTTATAATACTTTTTCGAAATACTATTTAATCTATTCTTGGCAGCTCGTTTGCAGAAACAAAACCAGAGACTATTTGATGTGTTGATGATAGAGTTGGAAAGCCCTGCATAACAGTCCAAAAATCTCATAGGTGCTCAGTTGGATTAAGATCTGGTAACTGCAAAGCCCATTGCACATGATTTGCTCTTTTTTTTTCTTTCTTTCAATTCTCCATCTGTGGATAGAAGTCATCTAACAGAAGCTCCACAAGTACTCAAAACTACTTTTTGACCTCACCCTTCAATCACTCAGGTCAAAATGATTGGTCAGCTTGAACACAAAGGCAAAGCTCCACTCGACTAATCGTGTTGAGGCTCTCTGAACCTGCCCCCCCCCACACACACACACACACATATCTTTCAGTTGACATTTCCAGAGTTGCCAGATTAGCAGCAATCCAGCTCCTCTCTCTGCCAGAATGGATCAATGAAACACTTGGAAATTGAAACTTGGAAACCCTGACACAGAGACTTAGATACACACAGTAATCAAATGATTACAATTATTATGGTCAGAAGAGTGTTCTCATTAAACTACATGCATATCATAATGTTCTGCTCACATTATTGCTTTTTTGCAACTTTGCATTCTGATGACTAGTGACATAAAGGGCAAGTGTGTGCAAAATGAACAGCTCAAGGCACGTGAAGCAGCCCTATATATACTATAGAGATATACTTGCTTTTTAACTTCGATTTACAACTGTTGGTATTCCACGACACATTTTAATTCCGACAGTACAGAACTCCTTGATTGATTTAAACGATAGACATGGTGACACTTGAGGAGGTTCTCATAGTAAAAGTCTCCAGCTCATGGCTGATCTTGTCTTTATTGTTCCCCAGTATATAGTGATATGTGATAGGGCGAGCACAAAGTGCCCTACTTTTTTGTGATTTCTATGGATGTTGCTGGTAGCACCCTAAAGCACTTTAGGTAGTGCCTGTTCCACTTTCAGAGCTGAGAGAAATCCAGTGTCTGTCTTTGATAGTGTTGCTGCTCATCGACATGGGTCTTGAGGAACATTAAAACCCATTCTAATAAGCCACAAATGGCCTATATTGTAGCTTGCGTAATGCAGAGATGATGGAAACATGCTCACCAAGGTATAATAGTTGAGATGAGATCCTCTCAAGCAACATTTGGGCTCCCTTTGCAAATAAGTGCTGCCTAAAGTGCATTTAGTAAGATATGAAGTCTAAAACTGCTATAAAAAAACATCCAAACTCTTCCCACCATCCTAACACTTTTTCTTCTGTCAAGAGACTAAATGCACCCTTCAACACTCTCCGTTAAAGAGATCCAGCTGTACTTTAGAATCATATGCATCCGTCGGAAAAATATAAATCCTATAAATCCTGCGCATTGTAAGAGGAGACATAAGATAGTACTTAAAAATAATGTTTAATGCATAAGTGGAAGTGGTAAAGCTGGTTGACTGGGATCTGAGTGGCACGTGGAAAAGTGCCACCGCGCAAAATTTTGTCACCCACAGACATGACATACTTACTTTAAGATGGGATTCAGCTGAGCGACCATGTACACCACCCTTCATCAAATCCATGGGGCTCCACACAAACTCATCTAGCAGGTGACTCATAACTGCTATTAAACACATCTGCAGGGGGCAGTAAGACGCTTGCTCAGGGGACCAGCATGCATGAGGGAGGGTGGAGGGTGTGTGTCACTCACAATTCCACCACATTTCCCTACACGTTTAAACCAGCAAACTTCTAACCTTCAGGCTACGGTTATCCGACATTTTAAAGGTCAAAACCTTCATTTGATTTGCACAATTTCAGTTATTTTGAACATTAAATTCATTGTCAAGTCCCATCAGGCGACACTTTTAGGAGTTGGTCCCCTGACAAGGATTTGGAAACTGACTCTGTGGGCTCATACAATGTTGTAGTGAAATAACACTTCCAAAGAAGTTGTACAGTTTCTGCTTACAGCTGGGATTTCTACTACCATGCCGATGCATTCACGACTGTCCTAGGAGTTGTTTTATTATTTACTGTCTATGCAGTAGCTCCACGGTTTTCCACATCATCTCCACAGTCTGTGTCTCTGATGTTTAGCTTGAGGAGAAACTCTGAGTCAGGAGACACAATAAACACATATATAACTGTCTTTGCAAGCAAACCGTAGATTAGGACAGCAAAGGGTACTTCTGCACTTTGCTCTAACTGCAACAACAAAGACACACACGTCATGCCTAACCAACAAGATTGATAATATGTTGTAATGAATTAGCAGTATAGCATTTTGGAAGGAATAGGAATAATCCCGTATTAGTCCCACAGTGGGGACATTTATTCTCTGCATTTTGACCCATCCTTAGTATTTCAAGGAGCAGGCTGCCCCTAGTGAAGTGCCTGGGGAGCAATTTGAGGTTGAGTGTCTTGCTCACTTCGACATGCGAACTATGGGGAGATCTGGAGATCGAACTGGCTACCTTGTGGTAGTAGGATGACCAATCATCTCCATGAGCTACAGCCGCCCTTGTCTATCCTACAACCGTTGTCAAAAGACTTTAAGATTGCTCTGAAGGAGAGGGAAAAACATTCATAGCTATAACCATACTATGTTATATGAAGCTTTCATGCCACTGATACTGAAAAGGAACTCATTGTCTTACTAAAGGACCGTTCAGCAGGGGACATGAATGCTGTAACCGGGACATGAAGCTGAGTATCACAGCTCTACCTACAGTACTCTCTCGCACCCAGAAAAATACGAAATAAAAACCGCTTTTGTAAATCTCATCTTCTTTCAGCAATGACATTTTGGGCAGACACTTCCATTATCTTTTTTATATTTGGGTCTATTTCTGAGAAATCTTTCTTGGCAACTGAAAAGCGTAATTAGGCCAGACTACTACTTCCCATGATCCATTTCTTTTTCTTCTCTCAGATTTTATATTGGGTGCTCTTGCTCAAACCTGGCAAGATCTGAAAGGCCTAAAAACGAACAGTGAAGGTCTCCAAATAATGTTGGCAGGACTGCCTGATTGGAAAGACACACACTTGACATATCAACACTTCTAAGATTAACTAAAAAACCAAAAAACTTTCATTTTTTTCTCAGTGAACCACAATTGTTTTCAAATCCTGTCATCTTCTCTCCCTTTCCCTTTAATCTTTGCTGTTTCTGTTTATTTGATGTCAACTAATAAAGCAGGTAAGATATAAAAGTATAAATAACAAAAATAATGTAGCTGAAAACAGTCTTTGTTCATGAGTTTTGTGGCACAAATCCAGATATAGCAACCCACTTCACTGTACATCCATACTGTACTTTAATCACTACATACTGACCCTAAACTGGACATGTCCATTTCTATAAATCAGTTCGCTGGCTAACAAGGTGACCACTGAACTCTGGTTTCAGACACTACAAGTAATTGGGAAGCCAGTTTGACTGTATTGGCATCAATCGATTACTGTGTACATACACGGGTAACGGAACTCATTGCTACAGTAATTGATCACGAACAGTCTAAACTGAGAATTGATTGTTTCCAAGCAATTATTTATTCTAAAAAATGAACCCCCGAGGACAGTTGTGTCAAAACTGTGAATTATGTCAGCGATATGTTAAATGAGCAGAAGGCAGGGACACAAATGAACACGTATCTCGTCGGGATCAGATTTAGTAACCGCAAGGAGCTCGTTACAGTCTCGGAGAGTCTTTTCACATTATTGATAGCTTCAAGGATTGTCTTTTGTTTAACTTCGACCCTCGATTGTACAGAAGCAGAACTAACCCGTTCGGAGTTGAGTTCAATATATACGTCAGAGGGACTCTAGACCACTGAGGACTACAGAGAATAATGCAAGCTTCTCTACTTTCAAAATGGAGGCAGGATACTGCAAATGTCATTGGTAAGACACACAGAATACAAACTTGAGCTTAAACAATTATTTGACTTGTTGATTTGTTGATCAACAGGCAATTGATCCCAAACTATTCAGGGAATTGATCATTTGTTTGTCATTTTACAAGCTAACATGTCAAACATTTGCTGGCTGCTTTGAGAAACAAGGATTCACTTCTTTTCTTTGTCATATATGACAATATATTAAATAGTTTTTGGTTATGAAATGTTGGTTGGACAAAACAAGCAATAAGAAGTTGTCACCTTAGATTTTGAGAAATTGTGATGGGCAGTTTCCCCTTAATTTGACATTAGCAGGAGGTTTAATGAAGCAATCAAGGAAATAACCCTCCGATTAATCAATAATGACCATGTATAACTGAATGCTCAGTTGGATGGCCAATGAAAAATAACTGTGACATAAACATGAGCAATAACCCACTAATGTGGAGATTTCTGACAGTTTTATAGCATCCCCATCAAGTGGAGAATCCACCCAGAGCCAGGTCAGGACCTTGGACAGCGACAGATAGAACAGTGGAAGTTGTGCTTTACTAAGTGCTAATTGTGATCCCAAGGTTGTTGTTTTTATGTTTAGTCGTTTTACTGCGCATTACAATTAATAGATTCCACTAGTACAACTTTAACTACCAAGAAAGATGTATCCACAGTACCATTTTATTGTAAACTCAGTAAAGAGAAAACCAAAAGAGGAGTCTAGGCGGGCCAAGCAGATGAGCATCTATCAAGGTTTATTCAGGGCAGATGTTTGAGTGTCTTTTCTTACCTAAAGCTGAGAATCCATGTCTATTTTTTTTAAACAGCAAAGTTTGAGTGTGTTACTTCAACTGTCATGATTAATCTAAATAGAAAGAATGAGCCCACCCTGGATGAATCCATATCTCCCATCTTTCTCTTCCCTTTTTTCACACACATGCGACATCTCTTAGTCCTGCTAAAGTTTGTCTCTCTCGTTCCTTCCTTGTTTCCTCGCTGTTTTTTCCTCCATGTCTACCTCGGTCTGGTAACCGTAGCAACAGGAAGAGTGTGCTAAGTGTGTGTGTGGGGGAGGGAGGGAGGGGAACGGCGACAAAGAAAAGAGGTGAGACATTTACGGCAGGAGAAGAGAAAATACTAATTGTGAAAGTTGAGGGTGAAGAACTAAAAAAGTATATTCAAATGGAGGTGATTTACATTTGAAGAAGAGCAGATCATCAGGGAGAAAAAAGTATTTTCATAGCATATCACTTCATAGATGTGTATGAAGTATTTCACAGCATCAACGCTCTTCTTGACCATGTATTCATTCTCCTCAGAGAATAATATGTGGGTAGCACACTGAATGTGTGCGACGTATCTTGCTGCAACGTTTGTAAAAAAAAAAAAAAAACAATCTGGTGAACATTTTCACAAGATGCACGGATTTAAGACAATCTTCCCAAGTTCACAGTCTATTACACTGTCAAAGTTAGACTATATATGCTGTACATGTTTCCAAATGTGTGATTCCATTTATATCCGCCCTGTTTTCCATTCAAATAATTCATGTTTAGTGTTTTCTGTTTAATTTGTATTTACTCACCCTTCCTCTTGTTTCAGATCACTTTACTTTCTGCCTTTTTGTGCTTTCCCGCCTGTTTTGGATGTCTGCCCTGCCTCGATTAGTTTAACCTGTCCCTTAACAGCCTTTCACTCACAAGACCTCCTGCTCACCTGGACGTCCCCTATCAGTCGTTAACTACATGCCTCCCTGCGAGACCGTCTGCATATTTGGGCTATTTTACCTGCTGAGAATTCAATAAATCACTTAAGTTATCCTGCTTAACACTCTGCATTTGGATCCAACCCCTGATTGAGTATTCCCTGCACCGTGACATCCAAGTATCGATTCGTATGTGACATAAGTGATTACTGTAATGTGTGTCATATTCAATTGACTAAATGTGCAATAGCGAGGGAATGTTTCCTAGAAAGGCATGCACTTCCCTCCCTGGAAAAGAAGTTATGCAAAATGTAAAGGTTGGGACACTCGCTCAGCTCTCTGCCCAGACTGAACCCCATTCCCTTGTTTTTGGCAGAAACCTTGAAAAACATAAATTTAATTCAGTAATTGATGACTTGCGGAAGTAGCCCAGCTAGAAGTATTGCTTGTCTGGCCAAAGAGACAGACACCACGGAAACATGGTAAAACTATTCAGATACACACACATATTTACCAAAATGGGTTTGACATCGGTCTAATCACAAAAGAACTGTACCTGCACACATTGTTTTATCTGGTTCTGCCAGGAATTTAATTTGGATGGCCTTAAACTGGCTTCCTTCCCATTTTATATTTTATTGATGATATTAAGACGTATCTCAGTCCAACTTAATATCTCAGTGCTTTTCATTTCAATTTACCGAATTGCAGTCCTTCCATCCACAAAGTTTCAATTTTCATGTTGGCTGACAGGACTTTTAAACTTTAACAATTTTCCAAATGAAATACATTTACCAGACTCAGTAGCTTTTCAAAGACATTGGGGGACACTGATATAAACTGAACCAAGGACTGGTTTTGCTCTCGTTATTGCTCTTGTATTAAAAGTAAAAGTTTAGCACTTCAACGCCTCACACACTCACACTCAGTCTCAGTCCTCACTTTCTGAAAGCTCCGGGCCTTGCAACATTAAGAGTGCAAATAAATACAATACCTACAAGACGTCAGTTAGTGTTTTCTCCCAAAATCGCTGCAGTTCTTTTTCTCAGTCAGAATGCACTCTGTATCCATTACAAGTCATCACTCAGGATTAAAGTTTAACAAAATTTGGGCCACCGCTTGATGAAGATTTCATGTCGGTGGTTTCAAGCACAATATAACTTATTCAAAATGATTTCTTCCCACTTTTGATGTTCTTTGCGGAAAGGAAGTTCCAACTATGGCACCAAGTCACAACCTCGGTCAAATGTTGACATGACATTTACCCTTACTGTTCTCAGGCGTTATGGGAATGTGAGTTTTTTTTTAATGGATGTTTCAATCTGAATGAAATGCGATTGGGTGGAAGTATGTGAATATGAATTGTGCCTCTGAAAATAAAAATATTCAAGGATGCTGTATCATCTCTCCATTCTTTCTAGACACTCCTGCCAGCTAATTATGACTCCCTCCTTTCCCGCTCTCTTTCTATCTGTTTTGTATTTAACTCCAGAAATGTCTTTGTGGGCAAACCTCTTTGCACGTGGTTGAGTTTCTCTTCTTGTGTGATCACCCGTATCTACCGGAGAGTCTGCGTCTGTTTAATTCTGTGTCTCCGAGTGTGGGTCTATTTATGTGTGTGTGTGTGTGTGTGTGTGTGTGTGTGTGTGTGTGTGTGTGTGTGTGTGTGTGTGTGTCTGTGCATTTGAGACAGAATGGAAGGAAGCTTGCCACTGGTATTGGTATTGTGGCACTTTGCCAATCTCATTAGCTTAGCATGCAGTGGGCAGACTGCCCAGATTGACAGTGTGTGTGTGTGTGTGTGTGTGTGTGTGTGTGTGTGTGTGTGTGTGTGTGTGTGTGTGTGTGTGTGTGTGTGTGCATAAGGGCCAGTGCATGCCACCACTCTAGCTGATGGTTCTAATAATGGTATTGGAGAAAGAGAGGGAGAGTTTTTTTTGTAGGGGATGGGGGGGGTAACAACATGAGAGCTGCAACACATGAGTATATGTATGATGATGTCAAGTGTAATTGTGTATGTGTGTGTGTGTGTGTGTGTGTGTGTGTGTGTGCATGTTGGTTACTGTGGATATGTGCGTGTGCTGATGTGTAGGCTAAAAAGGAAAGTCTTAGTTTGTCGGTAATTACCATGCTGTAATGCTTGTTGACATGACTGGTAAACAAAAGTGCCTGACATCGGAATCTGTGTGTGTGTGTGTGTGTGTGTGTGTGTGTGTGTGTGTGTGTGTGTGTGTGTGTGTGTGTGTGTGTGTGTGTGTGTGTGTGTGTGTCCCTTGGTGGTTGTGGGTGTGTAAGACAGAGAACCAGAAAGAGGAAGAGGATAAAAAGCAACTGACTGTAATTGGTGGTTTGACATTAGCTGTATGTATATATATATATATATATATATATATATATATATATATATATATATATATATATATTGTATATACTATATTGTATGTGTGTGTGAGGGAGAATTTCCTTTTTTCCGTTTTCTGCTTATTATCTACATATTTTATTTTATTATATAATATTGTTATTTATTGTACTTTTTCCTCATTTTGTTTAATTTTGTTTTTGTATATTTTATTAATTGTATTTCATAATCCTGTGCTTTGGCAATGCCAAATGTCATGCCAATGAAATAAAATGTAATTGTAAAGGTGGTGGGATAAAGAGAAAGGATACAATTATTATTATTATACTTTAAAATAGGACACTGGGTCAAAGAAAAGATAACTATTCTACGTCCACAGATTTGTCAAACGTCATGAATGCTTTTTTAACTATATGTGATTTTCATACTTTTTTTATATCTCTATAAACACTTTATATCTCTATAACACTATAAAACGTAGAAAAAAGATATATGACCTATTTCTCGACAAAGTATGATTTTTAGTCATTATGGTTGATGTCCGCAAAGCCTGCAGCATTTTAATTAACCCCAAAAATTGAGAGCTGTGACACCAAAAGAGAGTAAAGGTTGATGCGTCTGCCTGCTGAGTGTTTCAGTCGGTAGGTCCAGGATTACTGCAAGTTAACCCCTCCCTCTGTTTCATCCATCCTTTCTTACAGCCGTTTATCATTGCTCCCTCTGTGTGCACATCCATCATTTCCCCTTCACCTCTGTATGTAATTCATTCATTCATTCATTCATCCATCCATCAAACCTGGAGACAGATGCACTCATTTAAATCATTTGAAGCCAAGTGGAGGATTTGGACAGAGGCCGAGTGTAGTGCGATGACTGTAATGGCACACGGGAGTGGATGATGGGATAATTGATTGTTTAATTAACAAATTAGCTTAATTAACTTAATTAAGTCAGAAACCACACCTGTGTGGAAACACCTGCTTTGAGTGCATCCAGTATCAAGCTCGCTTGCTCTGGTGGAAAAGTCTCAGCACATCAGAGAAACAAACTAATAGCATTTAGCTTGGTGGGGAAATTCAATATTTCTCATTTAGAATGTGTTGATTTGTGTAATATGATTCCAACATACAGTACACTGAGAAGATAACATCTGGATATTGAATCATCCCTATCTAACGCAATATGATCCTGTTCTATTATAGCTTATTATAGCAGACAAAGTGATAAAGAACAAACATGAAAAATTTAAAGATTTGCACACCATATTAAAAAATGACTACCCTTTGGCTGATAGCCATTTAGAGCTGTGTATTTGATGCCTAAATGCCCCTCTGGAACCACTACAGTTAAAACAATTAAGAGCAGCATTTAGACACATAAAAAAAACATAAAAGCAAATGCTAATGAAATAATTTCAAATAACATTCAGCACGTGTCACTAAACGCCTCCATTGGTTATACAATTATCTCAAACAACATTTAGATCATTAAACATGCCAATATTAATTAAATAACTCCAAACAGCATTTAGATACTGAGATGCTTAGCTCCTCATTTAAACCAACACTAATGGACTACAATGCATCAGTGTTTGCACCTCATGACACTAAACATGCTGTAACTCTTATCTTTGTAAGTCGATAAAACAACTAAAGTAATCTGCTTGTGAAATAAAATACCTGGGGCCAATATAATTATGGTTAAAATGATTGCACGGCTCTGATGGGAGCTGGTTGTACATGGCTGGGTTTATTCCAATGATTGCTGTGCAGTGCAGGCACCAAAGTAGATTGACAAACACACACACACACACACACACACACACACACACACACACACACACACACACACACACACACACACACACACACACGTCAGCAGGTGAGCTACACAATGGTGGAATAATCGAGCAGGAGAATTAAACAGAAACCAGTAGAACTGAGAGCCTATATGTTGTTGGGTCGAGGTTTGTGAATTGTCAATAGAGGTTAACTGTACGTATCTGAAGTTACGTGGATACATTCACTGTAGAGCACTTTATGGTTTGGTGTGCAGCTAAAATACTTTCAGTCAAACTTGTCATAACTATTTTTTCGGGCACTTGGGATCAGCAAAAACAAGTTGTCATCACCTTTTAAGTTAAAATGGCGAACTTACCTTATTCACGCATCCAGCAGTTACAGAGCAACATTATAATTGAATTGCAGTCATTTTTCCGTTTTAGGTTTCTTCCAACTCATTGTTACTTTTCTAGCTATTACATGCTCCAGGTAGTTGCTAACTGTGTCTTTCTGTACATGAATATCAATAAATATTGATTAAAGTTGCTTTAAGTAGGTTGGGTGTGTTGTTGGGGAACATATTTATACGCACTGTAGTTGCCTGGTTACCTTAAATCCACGTACACATGCAGCATGTCATATTTCCAATCCTACCCCCAAACTTATCTTAAAGTCACGATCTGTCGTTTCCTCCCCCTGTTTACTCCCACACTGAAGGCTTTGTTACGCACACGCATACTTGAATAAAGCTGATTAAAAAACCCTGTTAGGCATATACTCTGCGGAGAAATTGTTCTCCAAGAGAAATCTACCTGGGGAAATCAGGTTTTCCATATCCTCTTCTCCCTTTACGGAAAGCAGGTTTCTTGTTCACATGACAGTTAAGAAATAAACTTACAAGAGAAAGCCCACAGTAGCCTGGTTACTAAAATGCATGTAAACGCACACAGTGAAATGGCATCGTAGTAAATAGTTAAATTATAAACACAAACACACAGACTTTTGATGCATTCTTGAGTTTTGTACTGTGTAGGCCTCCTCCAAATATTTTGACTGGCAATCTTCAGTCATATCAGGTGAAACCCATTAGAAAAGCAGATGCAGCCACGCATCATGTTGAGCAACACTCTTTGCATACAAATACACGAGGATGGAGCTTTATCCTATCATGAATGAAAGAAGGTTGGTGTAATTCAGGCTAACTTGACGGTATATTTAAAATTAGTTTAATTTGGGGAGTTTGTTCCACTTGAGTTCTTGTAATTACAAATGTCACTGGAATTATATAGAAGAGTATAACCATACACTTACACACAGCCATAAACACACACACACACACACACACACACACACACACACACACACACACACACACACACACTCACTATTAAATTACAGACTAATATAATTATCATATGGAAATGTAGGATTCACATGACCAGCTTTAATAGGATCTACTGAGTGAAACACACATCATACACATCATAATTTAAATTGCGCATTTGATCACACATCTACACTGATTAACAAACAGACGGTCTGGTTGTCATCCCCGTCTTCAATGCTCTGCAGGCATCATAGAGTCTGACTAGCCTGCAGCAGCCGACACACACAAACACACACACACAAATGAGGACTCACTTCATAGGTGCAAACACAGACACGCACACACATTGCCTGCAGCGGCTCAGGGTGCTAGACATGAAAACGGCTTCAATTGACTGGAAGGACAATTTTGACTACTCTGGAGGGATGAGAGAGAAAGAAAGAGAGGGAAGACGAGAGAGAGATGGCGAGGGAGAGAGAGCATGCCGTGATTCACACACACACACAACACACCCACACGCATGCTCACACAGGCAGGCATGCCGAGACACTTAACACCCAGACACAAACACCACTGCTTTGCTTTGAACATTGTGCCCATTACAGATAGCTACTGAGATAGCAAAGGGCGCCGCTGCTATGATGAGAGTAGCAGAGAGAGAGCAGGAGATGCTGTGACAGTGAGAGATAAAGACCCTACTCCTGCTTGTATCTTAAAAGTCAGTATGTTTTCTGAGGGCAAAATCAAAATCACAGCTGACAACATTTCCTCAGCACCCAGGTATCTCTTTCTTCTTCTGACCTCAATTTCACAGTTTCTTTTAAAGTGTTACTTATCCCAGGATGGATTTTGCTCGAGACGCGTTGCCTTACACAGCAAATCCCTGCTTGGTTTTGATACGGCTAAACATATTCAGACCTGGGGGCTGCCCAGTGTGACCAGTTTTCTTTTGCTTGTAATTGGAGAGTTTGGTGGTTAAGAGCCCTGCTTACGGGCGTGTCTCAGTGACACTTACCATGACCCCCCACCCCCAAGCACACACACACACACACACACACACAAGCAAACACACACACACACACACTGATGCCACAGCACAGTTTAAATGGTAAATGGACCTGTACTTGTAAAGTGCGTTTCTAGTCTTCCAACCACTCAAAGCACTTTCACACTACTTGTCATCATTCACCCATTCACACCCATTCATACACTGATGGGAGGGGCTAAGGTTCCACCTCCACGTAGCTAACATTCAACACACACACACACACACACACACACACACACACACACACACACACACACACACACACACTGTAGGCACAGCTACGGGAGCAATGTGGTGTTAAGTGTCTTGCCCAAGGATCATCATCAGGCTGACAAGGACTGCATGCTGCAGCTATCGGGAATAGGTAGTAGCGGATGTTTTGCCTTTTACGTTTCAATCTTAATTAAACCGAGGATGTGACATAGCTTGTGACGAATAGTTAAGTCTCATTAACGTTCACATTCAAAGTGAAGTGACGCATGTTCAAAAGTGGCAGCGACCTTGGGGGCCTGTGACCGCAAGATTACTCATCCTTAAATGTGCAACAACATCTGTACGAAATGTCGCTCAGTCTGCTGTTACAGAAGCATCTCTTCTCTCTAATACAAGTTTGTTAAATTAGACTCAGAGACAGATGCATACATCCCGCTTGAGGGCTTTCTCCTCCTTCACATGACTTCATCTGGCTGTAAAATTAGCACTAAGACCCGTATAAGAAGGAGGTGATCACCGGAAGAGCTCCATGCTTCTATTTGACTTTGAGTATGCAGATGTGAGATGGTCATACGGAGGATGTTACTGGAAGGAGGAGGACGAGCGAGGAGAGACAAAGATGAAGTAGATTGCATCACTGTGTGTGCGAGTGATTTCTTTGGAAACATTGATCGATAGTATGATATAATCTGCCTCAAAGACGACTCAGCGTGTGCTCGTGTGTGGGAGTATCTACTGTATATGTGCAGTTATTGTGTGGATGTGGATCTGTGTGAATGTTTGTGTGAAGGCCTTTTCAAATCTGTTTTCAGTGGAAACAAAAACAGGAAGGAGATGAAAAGGGTGAGCACGAGAAAAGATGGCGTTACACGTTCAACATCTGATATAAATGGACACACACGTGCACATCTTTATTATGTGTCTCATGTCATTTCCTGACAGTTTACACACACTAACACAGAGACATGCAGGAAACAATGTACACATGCAGCCATTTATACATTGAGTAAAACACACACACACACACACACACACACACACACACACACACACGTCTTCACCCTCCAGTGCAATCCCTTGTAACAAGTCAAAACAATGTGGCACAGCTGACAGCTCGCATTAGACTACTAGGCCTTAAAAAGACCAAGTGTGTGTGTGTGTGTGTTTCCACAAGTGTGTGTTTAATGTGAGTCACCCTTACAGATAAATGTCAGGGGTTCGTGTAAAGTTAACGTCTTAATCGTTGGCCAAAGCTTACAGCTCTTTTCAGTAATGATGTTATACTTTATCTCACAACGCAGATAAGATTGAGAAAAATAAATTGACCATAATGAGTGAATTCCAATCTTTATATGTCGAAGTTAGAATCCGCCGGGTGGATCTGGTGTTGTGGCTGCTGTGACAAATTGTTAAATGTTTACTGAATAAAAGGCCAACTAATGTGCTAGGTTGGGGGAAGCAACTTGCTGGAAGGAGATTTTCAGTCCAGAATAATGAAATGCCACTGTTGACTGCTTAGCTTTGTTTGCATGAGGTGGTTTACATCCCTGAGTCATTTAAACCAAAAGCCTCTTAGGAACACTCTGTGCCCTAAATGGCTGTAGTGATGAAGTGAAGGTGAACCGTGAGGTCAACAATCCTTTTCAAAGGTGTTAAGTCTTCCTGGAGTATGAAGTGACTTTTATGAATCGGTAAGTGGCTTACTTACAACAAGGTCTTCTCTAAAGCCATAAATGACAGAGAAATCAATTTTCCGAATATCAAGCCGCATTTGTAGTTGAATTCCTTCTCTATGTGAACTCAGCATCTCAGTTATGCTGCAGGATGAATAGAAATATGCTGCACATCATTATGATTTATTAAAAAATGTTTAATGCTCTAACGTCTAACCAAACATAAATGTGCTATACAAATGTATACACCATTGGCGGAAAATCGGAGGGTTATGTGCCTTTTTTTTTGTAACAAGGTAGCTTTTTGGGGAAAGCAGGGCAGGTCTTGAAACTTTTCCTCATCCCAGTTGTATGTCTTAATCCAGGCTGTATTGTGTTGTATTCATTCATTGTTGGCCATTACAACATTATTTTCAGATATTAGGGAAAGGATTCTGTTTTTGTTTTTTTAATCATAAGGCATGAAAGCAGTGGGGAGGGCCAAGGCATTTTTCAGGGAAAAGCAAATAATAATAAAAGTAAGATTCTGCTCCTCTCCCTACCCCAGTCCCAAATACAACGTGGATTAATAAAGACTGAGCTGTTATAGCTGAGCTGCCTGAAATGTTAGAATGAAGTACCTTTCTGAAAGTCTTTTTTTAAGCGATGCATTTTGAAAGTTGAAATGAGAAAGGCAGGAAAGCTTCACGAGAGGGCTTTTAAACAAATCTAATTGGTATTATTGTTTTTGTCAACTGCATGTCGAGTGCTACGGCAAAAGGTAATTAGCTTATTGTCTATGTTAGAGTTTATTTTGAAGTAGGTGTACATTACAGCACTGAAACTTACCGAACAAGGTCAAGAAGTCATTTCACAGTTTATATTGACTTACTTAGCATTGCTACTTAGTGGTTCACACCTCAATCAAGCTGCTGAAAATACCGTGAATCTTTTCAAACTAATCCTTGCTGTTCTCTTTGCTGTCATCAAACACAATAGCAGCTGTCTGTGGACTTTTAGTTAACATTGTGTAACAAAACACAACAACCCGAGCACACACAGGACAGAACACTTCCATTCTTTGATCTAGCAGCGGGGAGCAAGACTGACAGATGAGTAAGTTGATCAAACAGCATCCAGCTGTGATGAAAGTTGAACCTTGCTGACGCTAAAATAACCTAAAAAAAACACTGCGAAGGCCACACACACACACACACGCACACAAGCACATGAACAGACAAACATGCTTGAACGTACTTGTTTGTTCCTGCTACACCATCATGGGAGATACACGGAAAAACACAGAAGACTAAAGTAAAAGAAAAACACTTTTTCCCCCTGTGTTTTACTAAGTAGTTCACTGTGGAAATAAGTCTCTGACCTTTCTAGGTGTGCTTGTATTATAGTTCATCTTGTTATGTGGCTCCTCCACGCCCTATTTCTACTTTTATTTTAACTTGAAACAGATCTAATCTAATACAGGCAAGAATGTCAAATGCCAGGGTGTGCTTAAACTGTTAGTGGATTTGAAGCAGAATTTGACATTTACCCTCCAGAATCAACCACCCTAACACCTTAGTTAGTATTGTTCACCACAAAACCAATGTGTACTAAAATGTGTCAGATCTCCAAAAAAAATGATGATGATTTGACAACTCTGACACATGTCAGAGAGCTGCTGCCAGAGTTGGTACAAGAGAAAGAGAATATTACAGCTTTTCTTTACACTGACTTCCACTTAGTTATTGCATAGATTTATGCTATAGAGTGCTGCATAGTCTTGGGCCAAAATGCATTTTGTATATGCTTGACTAATATAAACCTTAGGGGGAGACATCACAGGCAAAAACAGCTTATTATTATTCACTGTTCAATTCACTGTTCAAAAAAAGATATCCGGAATCCCATCTGTAAAACCTTTCGCCACAAAATTTGCATATAAAAAAATACAGTTTTAGAAATGTATGTATTCCATAGGAAATATTCCATAGAAATATTGTCTTAATGTAAGTAATTAATTGGGGAAGTTTCTTGGTGCTACTATTAGAATTTGTTTCGCCATTTATCTGGAGCAGCAGGGTATTTATTTACCCTTAATAGGTCACTCTATATGAATTAGTCAACTACTACTACTTTACTTTGGTATTTGTGCCCCACATGCCTTGTGTTGTGTGTTTGAAAGTTACTTTACTCATAAATCTACCCTCTGCTGTCTAGTAGCAAGTGCCCAACTTTCCCACGTGTCTATAATACATACAGAGGCTTGAATCTAAAGCAAGGTTCTCTATGTATTTACATTTGTAATTGAAGAATGGGGAACTGATTGACTGATTTTATGATATAAGAGTTGAGGAAGTTACTTGCATTCACTCTCTCAATACTTGGAAATCAAATCCTTTTCAATCCATGATTAAAACTCTTCAAGAACATATGGACATACCTGTAATCTCTCTGTATAATTACATTCGTAACACTGAAAGTCAAGATTAGTTGAGGCGTGCTATCTGTATTTCTGTGCGCCTCAAGATTATCTAGTTGATTAGTCAGTTACTCAACCTCAGTGAAATGTAGTCAAAATTTGCATCTCTTGTCTGCGCTCAGAGAATCTCTTGAGACCTTGTGGCATTTTCTCAGCTAATTTATCATTTTAAAACTGTCAGCATTATGGAAAATACTGTGCGTTGTTTTAAATCGGTATGACTGCCAACTGCCTCTCATATACGCTCCATCTTCCTCCTGTAATCCCTCTCTCTCTCTCTGCCATTATTTCTCTTTGGCTATCTCTACCTCTTCTAGTTTCTCTCTGCTATTTAGCTCTCTCTATTTCTATCCCCTCCTCCCTTCAGCTCTTCACCCTCCTCCTCCATTTCCTCCCTTTCTGTCCATGAATAGTAATGTTGTCTTCTACGGTTGTTAAGTTGCATTAAAAGCTTAATTAGGAAGGGAGGGAGGACGATAGGCGAGGAATGTTGGCCCCTATAGCCTTAGCAAGGGTATTAAAAGCTCAATGATCAGCCACATGCTGATCCCAAAGAGATATGCCTTAGAAGGCCATACACACACATCTGCGCACATGCACCGACGACAGACTTTCACACACACACAGACAGAGACTTGCGTGCGCACACATGCACGCGCAGAATGTATTGATCAAGGACATTGTTATCTGATAGCCAAAGCGACCAGTGCTCCCCAAAGTCATCAAGAAAGATGGGGCCGAGAAAGATGGAAACCAATGACCAGAAGTAAGGACAAGAAAGGGGCTCTTGCTCACGTATGTACTGATAAAGGATCTAAATAGAGTACTTAAACGGGGGCATGTAGGAGAAAAGCATGCCTGACTGTCAGCTGGGAAAAAGAAGTACATGGCAGGCAAGAGAAAACAGGACAGAGATGAAGGAAGGTAAAGCAAGAAAGCATGAAAGAAAGACCATTATTCCAGGCAGGTTGACATCTCAAGGGTTTGTCTGCTGTCAATCAGGACTTACGTTGTGATTGATTGTGAAGGACTTAAAAATTCCAAAACGCTTTGAGATTGACGACTTGGACGTCGTGGGAATTCGTCCTATAAGAACCTTTGAAGGGTATGGAAATGTTTTCAGTGAGAGTTACACATGTCGAACCCCAGGGAAATACCGAGTACAAAAGATGGTCTCCTTTTCTTGGATGTGGAGGAGCTAGCTCGGTGAAGTTTCTTTCACCACAGAAGTAGTTAAAAAGGAGGTGAGGAGAGTTCACGTTGTTCCAGCCAGTCGGGCAGGGAGACTAAGTGCTGACCTCTGAAAAGCTTGCCTTCTTCAGAAGCTCATGTTAAGATATTGCTGTGACAGGGCTGTACTGCTATTTTACATCATATATTTATGTTAACAAAATGGCAATTTCACAATTGGCTTTAGCATTGATATGTTGGTTTCTTGGGAAGCAGAAGAAACACGCAGTAAAACAAGACTTAACTTGCATTTGTGACGGTGAACTTTTATTCTGCCATCAGATTCGGACCAACATCCTGTTTCTGGCCAGCTGGTAGGCCTGAATTCAAGTTGGATAAGCAGTCTCCTTTTAGCTCTGATTTGGTTTCTACCAATTCCTGAGGGAAATATCTGGCCACTAAATCCTCCACTGTATTCACCAGCTCGTCGCCAACTTCTTGGTGCTTGGTAGATAACGTACTGTTGGCTTTGAAGAATGTTTTTTGCTGAAAATAGCTGCCAGTTACTGCTGATGAGAGCCGTGAGTCTGAGACCTTACATTGTGGATTAGAAGATCAAAACAATGAGCGGAAAGATTCTGAAATGCTGCACAGTGGTGGAAGGAGAGTTGGGGTTAAAAGCATTAAGGTTTCTGGGAAAAATATTTGGCAACTTTTTTGTGAATGCTCTGCTTAGTCAATTGGTGCGTAGGTAGAGTCGATTTTTTATTTATTTTTAATATATCTAATACATGTAAAAAAGATATCCCTATGAACTGTTGTGTTTCTGGAAACACAAGTCACCAAATAAAAAAACTGGCAAAATATGGTTCAGTTTGTCTAATCTGCCAGCTACCACAGCATGTGGACTTGGGCAGAAAACACGTGAGAGTTGCCAGGGAATTTTGGCAACCACTGCGTTCGACATGCTTTTCATGACCGCATCATCTGCAGATTTTCCTTTCAAGAATGGGTATGAGGTTTATGAAGGTTGACGTGACTTACATGTGATTTCCTGCTAATTAGACGGCATATTTTAATTTAAAAACCATTCCCGTCTATATTATCTAAACAGTGTATGAGTAAAGAGCCTGTATTAAGCAGTCACTATAAATATGTTACATGGAGCATTTATCAATCATCCACCTGCCCCTCCTTCTCTTTCTCTCTGTCTTGTCTTTTTCTATCCCTCAATTCAATATTAATTCGATTTAATCTTCTATTTAATTCAAGAACTCTCTCTGGAGTCTCCTTTTCTTTGATCGTCTCCTCGCTTTCCCCTCCCTCTCTTCCTCGCTGTCCCCTCCCCTTTCGATCCATTCTTTTCAGGTTTTCATCCTCTTTTCAATCTCGTCTTCTTGTCAATCGCTCTCCCTCTTTCTCGCATTTCAAAGAGAGAGGGAGAGGAGGAAGGAGGAAGCAAGGAGAAGACGGGGGAAAGGGGGGATAAAGTAAAGACGCAAGAGAGAAATTGAAAAGCTTTATGAAGTGAGTAACAAAGGGATAGGGTGATGAATGAACAAAAGAAGATGAAGGACGGTTTGAAATGAGAGGAGTGTATTTAGGGCCAAACAGATTTGGTGGGGAGTAAGAGACAGGTGAGATGATGGGAGGAGAGAGAAGGGACTGGGAGCAGTGAGAGGCACAGAGGGGAGGGAGAAACAAGATGTCGATGAGAGAGAGAGAGAGAGAGAGAGGGGGGGGGGGAGAGACAGCACCTTACCCAGATTGCTGATATTTCTCTGGGTTACATCATTCATTTATCCCCACCCTGTCAGCAAACTGGTGAATGTGCATTAGTCCCTTTCCTTGGGGAAACCAATAAATCTCAGAGGAAACCAATTTTAACCCCAATGCAAAAACAAAATTGTTGTGAAATTCATGTTGCAATCAGTGTTATCAAAGTTTATTTGAAAATATGTACCTTCTTTTATAAAACTGGAAATGTGTTGTAGACAGTGGTGCCTTCTTTTATAAAACTGGAAATGTGTTGTAGACAGTGGTGGTTGACAGTGCATCCAAATAATTTAACCTTTTGTAACCTCATCCACGCTCAGTAATAACTAATATAAATGTGCCAGAATGGGAAAGAACAGTGAAGGGGATCCAAAAACACAGCTAAAAATGTATGGATCCATCTATTTTAGAGCTAGATCGATATCTGCCCATATACGCTAAGTAAAGATACATTATAGTACAGTAAGTGCAAAATAGGATGTTCGTTTAGAAACAGTAAATACAGAACCAGCAACAAGTTAGCTTGGCTTAGTTCTGCACAAACACTGGAAACAGGAACGCTTGGCTTTATCTAAAAGTAACATAGTCAACCTGCCAGATCTCTGAAGCTCACTTTATTAATAATGCATTCCTAGTTAGTTGAATTTACAGTATGCCAAATCTCCCCTAAATGTAGCTTTAGATTCACTGTAGGGACGACAAACACAACAAGAACATGTCCAAACTATTCCTTTAAGGCCCTTGTTTCTTTTGTTATTTATGACACGTTCAGCACCACAATATACATTTTTAAATATTGTTTCGACACACATTTCGCCTTTGACAAACATTGCACCTCCTGTGAAGATTGCAGTCAGCAATATTGCGATCTTGATAACATTTCTATTTATTATTCAGCCCTAATCACATATGGATGCAATATCCGGGTGCCCATATATTTTTATATTGGTCATGCAGTCTTTGGGATTAAAGCCCCCACCATCTCCTTCAATACTCATCTCTTTTTCTAACATTACGGTTGTCTTTTAAAATCAGTGCTATCTTATTCTCCCAATAAATGCCAGTGAAATTCAGTTACTTTCTCTGAAGGCTCATGACAAACCAACCACAATTACTGGATCCACACTCTACTGCTGAGGGCAAATGACACCCCTGATGATTGGACAATAACCCATACATTCAATTAACACTCTCACTGATTGGCTGCTTTTCCGTCCCTTGAGGAGAAGGTAACCTATGTGGAATTCCCTTTACATATTATACTGAATAAATTAATTATGGAAACAGCCATCAGCACAGCATTCAACAGGCTCACTTGGAGCCGCAGTAGTATTCTTTTTTTCATAGCATTCCCTTCTCACAAGCCTTTTCTGCGTTTCATGTGTCTGCTAGAGGGGGTTTCTTGAGATATGGTGGGAAATTGAGCACGAGAACCTCCCAGACTGGGCCAAAGGAGACCAGGAAGCAGATGATTTGATTAATATAATTTACTTTTGCAGCACTAGGGTGCCGCTTGATGCCAGTGAGTGATTCTGGAAGAGCATGCGATGACAGCTGGAAGGGAGGAGAGTACACTACCTTCACAATTAAGATCACAAACACACATAGACACACACACATGCCATTTTTACAGTTTTCTGCATAAAGATTTTACTGTTATTGCCTTGATTGCAGTTTATTTTATCCCCCCACTACTTTTTACTGCAAGAACTAGGGCATGCTCCCTGTTTTCTCTCTCTCGCTCGCTCTCTTGCACACACAAGTTAGCCTCAAGCTGAAAACAAAATACACCTGGTGAAAGAGACACACACATGCGCTGAAGAGACAAAAAGGAGATTGAAAGGGGGGGAAATGAATGGAAGAGGGGATGAGGGCGGCCTAGGTATTGAGGACAGAGACAGGAGAGAAAAACAGAAGGTCCCACAAACACACACATTCTAAAAACATGCTTCATAAACCCCCCCACACACACACACCCTGCGCTGCTCACACACATTAGCCTGAAGCTCAACACAGCTACACCTGGCAAGAGACGATAACTCTGAGCAATAGATGAGAGCTTGCCTGTGAATTGAGGTCATGCAGAGAGAGAGACAGAGGTACAGAAAACAGGAGGGAGGACGAGTTAAGAAGTACTAAGTATTAAGAAGGTAGATTTCTAACGAACAAACCGGATAAGAGAATGATTGCCAGGTTTCATAAAAGTAAAGTAGGAGATAGTCTGGATAATATTCTGTATACATGCAAATTATAATGAGAAAGCCATCATGAACAAATGGGAAAACAAAGGTTAGCTAACAAACAACTGGAAATTAAATAAATCTGTTACACACCCAAAAACATCGTGTGTGCCATTGCATCAATGAGGGTGTCAGCCAACTGAAAAATACTAGGAGAAGATTTGCTGATTTGCATCTTGTGTAACAAAAAGATATCATGCAGCTTAAAACTACTTACAATGCAGACTTGGATAGGACAACCACTTCAGCACCAGTGACTTTAATTCACCATCTACTTGAATGGATTCACTTATGTGTGTGTGTGTGTGTGTGTGTGTGTGTGTGCATGTGTGTGTGTGTGTGTGCGTGTGTGAGTGTGTGTGCTTAACAAACATACATGTAAATGTGTCTGTGCATGCGTGAGGCCCCGAGGAGCACCCTGTTTTCTCATGTGTTCTTGCTTCTTCTCTTCTCCCCCACTGACATTCACATTTCTTTCTTTTCCCCGAAGCCCTCCTCGCTTCACACACACACACACACACACACACACACACACACACACACACACACACACTTCCTCTTCCCTCTTCCTGTCCTTAGACATTTGACGAGAAAACACATTAAGCACTTCCAACTAAACTCCGATTGAGAGGTTCTTTGAATGGTGATGAACACAGAGCTGTTCTCATCAATTATGAGGCCTGTAGCTACTGGGTTGATTCCCTGTGTGGAAGCTGTGTTGGGTCGCTGGAGGCTTCTAGCAGGAGGCATGTTACAAGCTCTCAGTGCCTTTACTCCTCGCGCCTCTCGAGCAACATGTTAACAGTGCAGCGATGCTGTTTCCTTTTCCTTCCCTGAAGACTGCTATTAATGTTTAAATGTGTAAATCAAAGCACTTCTTTTCGCTCGCTCATTTTCTTCCTCACCGTCTCGTGAGTATACTGTGCTCTCGTTTCTCCATCTCTTCCTCTTCTCCTGAGTATACTGAACTGTGCTGAGCTCTGGGCCTGTCTTTCTCTCACTCTTCCGTCCTGCTTGGTTCTTTTCTCACCGTATTTCATAAGAATCCTCTGCTTTTTATCATCCTTCCATTGTATCTGTTATGACAAGTTGTGCATTTGTTGTATATCCTACTTATAAATCACGGTAAACCCGTTGGCTCTTATTCCTCTCTGACATCTAAAAATGCTACGGAGGCATTTCCGTCATAATATAACGATATTTCAAATGAACGTACAGAGACACAGTTGCATGCAAAACCACTCCTTCCTTATATTTTCAGTGAAATAACCGTCAATTATTAAAGTGAAATTAAGGGTTAAAATAAAAGGTAGTTAGCCAAAATGTTTGACAGATCTTTCCATTCATGGTTATATGTTCTCAAGCCACATGTGTGTGTGTGTGTGTGTGTGTGTGTGTGTGTGTGTGTGTGTGTGTGTGTGTGTGTGTGTGTGTGTGTCTGTAAATAAGAAACTGCATAACTGCATGAGGTCAGCAAGATTGACTCACAAGCTATTCTTCTGTCTCTATGTTGCTCACACACACACACACACACACACACACACACACACACACACACACACACACACACACACACACACAGAGTCGAGTCACACAAATAATGAGATAGGAGCAGCTTTTTACCTTGAAGACACAAAGAGGCATGGAGGGAGGAGAGAGAGAGAGAGAGAGAGAGAGAGAGAGAGAGAGAGAGAGAGAGAGAGAGAGAGAGCTGGCAATGGGCCGGAAACAGACAGAACTAGATGAATATTTCTCTTCCATCTTTTTTCTACTTTCATCTTGACTGCAGTTTCTGAGACTCTGAAAGGAAGGCACTCACAAACACCAGGATACACACAACAATACTGTGCACACACACACACACACACACACACACACACACACACACACACACACACACACACACACACACACACACACACACACTGACACTCATACAATTTCTGGCAAAAAGAATTTGAGGACAAAGAAATGTGGGAAAAGACTGTGGAACTTTTCTGTTTCAATTCAGTAGCAAACTAAAATTGAAAAATTATAACGGAGATGTATTTTAAGTAGGGCTCTTTAAATAACTGATTCAGCTGTCTACGTGAAATGAGACAAAAGAATAATACTTAAATGTCATACAGTAAGAGGTCTTGTTTCTGAATTGAAATAAATGTTGTCAGAATTCAAAACCTAGCCGCACATTTCTGGCTCCTGCTCAAAGCAACAAAGTTTCTATGAAAGTTCTGAAAGTGCTGAGTCAGTTTCATGACCCAACAGTATAGGAGCCATGAAACCACACATGCATAAAAAATTGAATCATCAGCCAAAACCACAACCAAAACCTTAACCAGCCGCACACACACACACACACACACACACACACACACACACACACACACACACACACACACACACACACACACACACACACACACACACACACACACAAAACACATTAGATGAAAGGAAAACAACTCATCTGGTCAGCACAACTTTGCCCCTCAGGGATGATGCTATCTCAATGTGTGTGTGCATCACACCTAAAACTAGGGTAGCTGATACCTGAGGGTCTAACACTGACACACACTTGCCAAAAAAGAATTCACTCCCCAGTCAGAGCTGCAGAGTGTGAGCTTGTCTTGGGATTCAATATTCTCCTACACTCCATACCTTATATGAGTATAAAGGACTTCTACATGTAACACAGGGTTCTTTTTTTCAAAAGTATGAAGCAAATGTAAATGTGTGAAATTTAAATCCATGCTGCAGTGGAAAGCAATCCCTCTTTCTGTATCTTATTAGTTCACATGAATCAGCATTCAGTACCTCATTCGAGAGACAGGCCAACTCTTTTACTCTGGCATCACACGCCGTCAGAGCAACACCTTTAAAAACCAGCAAGAACACGCATGCTTTGCAATATATAACTTTGATGTTGCCTCTCAACAAAGCAAACACCATAAATATATGAAAAATTAATGATCAGTTCACTGACTGGAGCGACATCAAGACATTTTTCCTTCAAGCCGCCACCTCTAAATTAAATCAGTCTCAGCAGCCAGCTGCTCGTGCCCTTGCTATCTATTGTGGCTGTTTTTGGCAGACTGCTAGCAAAAACTGCAGCATACATATTTTACCATCAAATATCATGCTGGCATGATTATAGTCATAAGCATAACAAAGCACATGCTGTGGTTGCCATTAATGCTAATTTTGCTAGCATCTTGAGAGTCCTGCTGGATGCTGCTCAGCATGGGTGTCATTCTTCCACAGCTTGATTGTCATCACAGACAGGCCAAGACTGAAATAGCTGTCTGGAGTTTACTGTGCCTTGTTAGTCACGCAGTTACATAAAGTCAGGACTACCCAGGTACTATTCAGTTTTCACTCCAGCTTCATCTATAAAAAAAAAAAAAACGAAAAGAAACACTGTTTTGCATACTTCGAATTTTCAGTTTTTTTAAAGATCTCTGCGTCAGAGAGCAGGGTCAACATCATCTTCAAGGGCACTTTGGCAGGGATAGTACGCGTCATGGGTGTTATATCAGTCACCCTCAGTCCATGCTGGAGTGCATCCTTCAGTCGGTGGTGGGTTGAACTAACCACCTTTCTATCTCTCCTCCTCAGGCCAACCTCGTTGTCGGTGAAAAACACACCACACAATGTAGAGGATTTATTGACTTGAGTTGATATATGGAGTAACCTTTGCAAGAAAATACTGAACGCAATTGCAGTTTTTAATCAAACTTAGCTCGAGAGATTTAAAGATATTTTGGATTGATGATGTAAGGAGGCAGCAACAAGCCAGCAGAGGGGAGAGTCGTGACCAAAAGTAATACATACAAATACACATACTTAAGTACACACAAACACACCCACGCAGATACACAGCCAGGCAGCTACAAGCAGAGGAAAACACATCTGCACTAAGACGTCACATGAAGAGACAATTAGACACAAAATGCTAAATACTTCACTTCCTGATTGAGAGAAGCAAAGAGGAGAGGCGTGGAGGTGAGTGGGCTGGTTTTAAGAGGGGGAAGAGAGCCAGGATGAGAATCAATGGAGTGTGGCAGATTGGTTATAAGAGCCAACATAATGAAAAGGTTCGGTTCCCGATCCTGCCAAAGTGCCCTTGAGCAATGACACCTTTGGTATTGTACGTGCCAAACTGGTACAAGCACAAGGACACTCCTTGACTTAATTTATATTTACTGACTAATGATGATGAATGGTTTTCCCCAAATAGGGTTTACGGTTCCGGTTTAAGAGATAACCCCGACATAGATGGCAGGATGGAGGAGTTTTGTCACCGAATGCAGTTAAAAAAGTATAATCCTCACACAACCATCTAAAGAAAAACAAATACATCGCCACAGCATATGGAACACAAAGAGGACTGGAGGCCTGTGTGTTGTGGCATCGGGTATGGGTAACACTACTCTTCTTCATTAGTTAGTCTTGTGCATAAATCTATTATTTAAGTCAAACTAGCAGTCTGCTAAATGTACTTAAGAGTCCTCAGCTCCATTCCACCCATAAAGAAAAGCCTGTAGCTGCAGCGCTGAACAGCATAATCCAACAATAATGAAGACTCCTAATTAGCTTTGTGCGAGTGTGTGTTGATGTGAGCTCGTCAAGAGGCGGGTGGTATGATTCCAGTTGTCGGGGGGTAAGTGAGTGTGAATCAACCCTGCTGACATCAAATACGCTCACACATGTACACACACACACGCACGCACGCACGCACACACGCACACACACACACCAAAGCTCAAGTTAAGCTGTATATGCCACTCATTGCACTAGTCATTGTTCTCACCATGAGCCACATTGAGTGCAGAAGAGGGAGACGTGTGAGTGTGTGTGAGTGGGAGCGCTTGCGTGGTAGGTCGTAGGGTGACACATTGACAATATTATGGTGTTGGTGTATACATGCAAAGTTGGTGTGAGAGTGTGTGTGTGTGTGTGTGTGTGTGTGTGTGTGTGTGTGTGTGTGTGTGTGTGCGTTTGTTTGTGTATTTGTCAGCCTGCGCAAGAACATTTTGCTGAGTCATCTGGCCCAATTAATGTACTCCATCTCTTCAGGAAACAGCTGCTGTGACATCGTAACCTTGAGTAAACTTTATTGGCTCGCAGGACAATTTAGAGAGGCACCGGAAGCCAATGGGATGTGACAGCTGAATGAGCGTTTTGTGTTAAACTTAAACAGGGTCTCTGATCAGCATGAACAAACAAAGACATGCCAGAGTTACAACACACACACAATCACATGCAACCTGGCACCCACACACAGCAAAGATTAGTGTTATCAGTGTAATTTAGTTTGCAGGGTATGAACTGACAGCACTCTTTGGATTATAATATCAATTTCAGATAGTAATCTTTGCATGGGTTAAGAGTATGTACTAATAGCACATGTTTACTGTTTTGAAAAAGCTTGGATGATAAATTTGAAAATACTGCCAAAAATTTAAAACATATATAATTTCTCCATGACGGTAATATTGGATTGCACAAAGGGTCAGACAATTTAGTTGCTTCCTTTTGTTTTCCATTCTGTTACATGACTATCAGATTTCACTGCTGTGAAAGTCTCAAATAATAATGCTCAATGTTTTTCTTACTGTAGGATCATAAGATGATGTATATATAATATATCCATATCAGTGCAGCTCTTCATTGATTCAAAAGAAGCCTATGAGAAGATATGATACTCGGTACTACTCCACCGTATCTTTATCCTTGAAATTCCTTCCAGCATATGTTTCTTATACCCTTCTGTCTCACCACTAATGTAAGTGTATCTATAGTTTTATTGAAGCAAGACTTAAAAAGGTCCATTACCAGCTACTTTCATGAGCCATTTTGCTTCCAATTTAATTAGGTTTTTTGTTACATTTTTCATATATTATATGACAAATTTAATGGCTGCATCTACCAAAGTAGTCTGAGACACACAGCCTGCTTTCTCTCTTCACACTTTTCATGTTTGTATCTTAACTGCATACTTTTGAATGAAGGCAATGAGGCCAAAAAAACCATCAAGTAATCCGACCGATACAGACATCTTCAAAGCCCCACACTCCCATCCAACGGTTTGTCACATTAGCCGTTTTAACATGAACACATTTGGCTAAAGAAAACACCAAATCTACGTTGTTTAAAAAAAAAGTTGTCATTCTTTTCATGGTCAAGAAGATGCCTCACTGTGTGAATTGCGGTGGCGATCACACTGCAAGCCGCCGATTATCCCGCGGCTGATTTGTTCCAGCAATAATGGTTGTCATTTGGGTCATCAATGAGGCAAGCGCTTCAGCAAATGATGCATTTTGCACTTTGAAGATGGAAAAGGAGTGCATGAACATGTTTAAACTTGTCGTATGCAAGCTCAAGTCCAATAAAATTGGGGCTTAATAACATTTGACTGATAATTCTCCAGATGGGGTTGCTTACTGTGAATATACGTATTATGGTGCAAGAGGTAAAACAACAATTTACCTACAATCTAAGTTAATAAGAAAACAAGAGTGGGTATTACTGCATGGCTACCAATGTTAGCCTTCTGATTGAAAGTAATATATTTAATATATTTAAGAAAGCATCAGTTGTTTTAACACCACCCAATACAATGCAACAAGTGGGCATAACACAGAGACAAATGGATATTTCACAATGTCCTTGTGGGATGTGATCACTGACACCACTTAAGTATATAGATAAATAGTGTTGTATGTAGAAATAATCCACTGAGTAAATGCTAATTCATATGATGATATGTGAATATATAGGAGCTTGATGGTTTTCTGTTATGTACTAAAAGGGCACAAGAACAGAGTTGACTTGACATCCTTTGAGGATCCGTCTTTATCTAAATACTGTATGCCCCCTTTTTCAATGTAAATATCAGCACTCGAGCTTATACTTTTCTCTTTGTGATATCACAGACCATTAAAATACATTGCTTCAGGGTACTCTGATAAATCTATAGTGCTCAGCACATTTTTGCAAAGCAACAGGACTCAATTTTACTCGTAAAATAATACTTTAGATAATGTTTAAAATGTGAATGGCTACTGGACATAAAACTACAATGCCCTGAGCAAGAATGAATTTCAAAACAAACATTACAAGACTCTCGTCTAACAAGTCCTTGAAGAAGACAGAAATAAAATGGAAGATGTGGTTCAAAATCTTTTCAAAAATGACAGTACAGTGGGATTTGAGACAGAACGATTGTGATGGCCAAACGGTACAGTGGGGATGAAAAGATGGAAAGAGAGAAAGATGAGAGGGCAAGAGAGAGGTGGACAGAGATGGGTGGACACAAAGATAGAGATAAGGAGGGGGAGACAGAGAACAAGAGAGATAGATGGAATAAAATTGGACAAAATAGAAAAGAGACGGAGAAAAAGCATGAGAAACAAAGAAAATGAGAGAGACAGGGAGAGAGAGAGACAGAGAGAGCCTTATCAGTGTATTGCAGGAGGCATAAGATGTAACTGGGGAGTATATGTGTGTGTGTGTGTGTGTGTGTGTGTGTGTGTGTGTGTGTGTGTGTGTGTGTGTGTGTGTGTGTGTGTGTTTGTGTTATTGAAATGACTTTGGTCAAGTTTAAACTGGAAAGTCCAGTCGATAGATGGACAGAGAGGAAAAACAGGACGATCAACCGTGTATTTATGTCTGTGGTTATTTAGAAAATGTAGGATTATACAGTGTATATCTTAGGTATATTTGGAATATTTAACGGAGCCATTTGACATATTTGCAATGAATCAAAGCTCAAAACAGACATAGGTGTTAGCCCCGAGGTTATAACTTGACAAAGTCAGAGGTTACACAGCCTCAGAATCGATGAAGGCCGCTCTCACAAGACTTTCCTGTTGTTCCTCATGTCAATCAACTGAAAGACAATCCAGTCACAAAGCAACCACAGCCAGAAGGCGAGTGACGCTATTTTAAAACGGGGTGTCTTATAGCCTTTACATATGGCAGTGTCTGTCTCCTTTGCTTTATATTCCATTTCATTTAGCTGACACTTTTATCCAAAGCGACTTACAATAAGTGCATTCAACCATGAGTACAAACTCAGAACAACAAGAATCAAGAAAGTACAATTTCTTCAAGAAAGCCAAACTACAAAGTGCTATAATTAAGTGCAATTTAAGTGCCACTAAAGTGCTACTTTCTTTATTCAAGGTAGAGTCGGAAAAGATGTGTTTTTAGTATGCGGCGGAAGATGTAGAGACTTTCTACTGGCCTGATGTCAATGGGGAGCTCATTCCACCATTGAGGAGCCAGGACAGCAAACAGATGTGACTTTGTTGAGTGTTTAGCTCGCAGTGACGGAGCTAAAAGCCGAGCGGAGTATTATAGTACAAATGATCAAATCATAGTATTCATGCTGGCTCAGAGGATAGTACATTGTTGCCACGGGAGGTCCTGGTTTTGAACCTGACCCAACAGGCGCTTCTCTGTCTGGAGTCTGCATGACACACTGCTGTTGCTCATTCGCTTAAGAGTGGTTGCACGCTTAAATTGGGTAAAAAACTTCAAAATCATGGCGCAGATACAGATTTTCTTAATTCATATTTTTCCGGGTAAACATATATCGCTCTTGTACGGCATTCTTATGAGTCTCCGATGTGGGGCGGCCCTTATCACACAACATCATACATCGAGTTCAGCTGCAGTTTATCTCAACCTGTGCTTGAAAGAGCAAACCTTCAGCAACCTCCAGTTTAGCTGAACCTGCTGACAAGCGAAGATAAGCGAGTCAGATGCCAAGTGACAGCCCCACCTTGTCGTCAGAAAAAAAAATCAACCTTTTGGTGCGAAGAGCTAAAATGCCTCGAGGCGTGCATCTATTTAATTAAGTGAATAAGTAAAAATGTTTTATCCCAATCAAAACAAGACGTGCTTGTTTAAGATTTGTTCAAAAGACAAGATTAAATGCAAGTGTGAATGTTTTGTACGTGTTGGGGTTATTCTGACTGACTGATAGGAAACGTGTAACAGTCCCCCGGGTACCGCTGACTGGCATTATAAACAAGAGCACTTCAAGGGAATTAACAATGAGGCTGGGATGAGGGAATACCTGTAGGAAATGTCCACTGACACAAAACAAATCACATCCAAATCAAACAGTTTTATCAGCAGTAAGCGACTCCAAAGAAACTAATTTAGCGCGCTAGTGTTGTGTCAGGGACCATTGGAAGTGCTGATGTAGCAGGGCAGTATTAAATGTGACCAGACATGTCTGACGGAGCAAATATAGAAGCAGTGTAGCTCTTTGCCTCAGTTCTTTCTTACCGCAGATAACCAGTAAACGTATGTTCTTATCTGTTATGTTTGGTATTTGTTGTCTCCTCCGCAACTGCACAGCCGTCGCACAAATATAACCCTCCGTCGCTCTGGTTTAACAACAAACACACCTCTTTGTCTGTCTCGCCTTTCTGCCTATCAACCACCCATCCAGCGGTCTCTCTCCTTCTGTCTGTGCATCTCTTTTAAGTTCAAGTTATCTGCTTTCCGTGAGTCCGTTTGTCTGTCTCACTGAGTGGGTGTGTGTCTATCTTTGTGCCCATCTGTGTGTCGGTGAAAGTGTCTGTGTACCAGTCAGGGTGGCTGTTTGTGTGTGTCTGTCTATGTTTGAGAAGTGGAATGCAAACAAACTTAAAATCCCCAAGTCGAGTTTCTTAGCTGTGGGAGCGTGTGTGTGCGCATGTGAATGTGTGTCTCCCAGGACAATTTAGATTGATGTTGTCAGATTGGGGAAAGAGCATTGGAGCTTTTTAAACATCAGTTGTCTGCCGCAGCTCGCTCACACTCACACTCACACTCACACACACACACACACACACACACACACACACACACACACACACACACACACCATACAGAAACAGGGTGTCTGTTATCAACGATGTGATGTCAAGTATTTAGAAAACATTGCTTGTCTCTTAGTAAAGTATAGTTTGGACCAGTGATTTTCAACCACTGTGCCGCGGCACACCAGTGGGCTGTGAGAGATCGTCAGGTGTGTCGTGGGAAAATGTCCAATTTCATTTAATCGGTCCTGTGACGGGATTTTCCATTACAGTCCCAAAAAATATTATTTAGCTGCCGCAAATAATGTTCCATTGTTGAGCGTCTGAGCCTGCAATATAGTGGCTGACCTAGTAATGAAATACTCTTCCATGCCAGTAGGTAGCGCAATAATGACCTACCATATATGCTGTATTATGCTACAATGCGACATTTTGTAACTTTTTTGGTTGTTGGTGTGCCGCAGGATTTTTTTATTGTAGAAAATGTTCTGTGGCTCAAAAAAGGTTGAAAAACACTGCGCTAGACCGTCAGAGTGAGGACACTTTTTGAAAGTGAGGACATTTTGGCTAGTCCTCACTTCTTCAAAGGTTTGGTTCAGGATACAATTAAGTTTAGGTATGTATGTGTTTGTTTGTTTTACAAATCTTGTGGGGACATATAGCCGTGTATTGCATTATAAAGACTTACCTTCTTAATAGGCTCAAAAATCACATCCCTATAACGTAAATCATTACATTTTAGGATGAAGACGTGGTTTGGGTAAGTTTAGGTTTTGGTTAAAGTTAGCTCAGGGTTAGTATTAGGCTGTTAACGGTTAGTATTGAGGTAAGTCTCTCGTGTGTGCATTTATGGATCCTTTCACTCATAACACAGCTATCCTTTAATGTGTTAAGAATTTGAATTTGTATTTACAAAACATCAAGTGAGCTGCAGAAGAAACCAGATGGTAAGCACATCCAATTGCATAACTGCAACATTATGCACATACATTTATAGTTTATACCACACAACTTCATTCCTGTATCTTGTACAAAGCTGATTTCACTGCCTTTTCATCCAAGTACATAAAGCAGCTTCACATTCTCTACTGTGTCTTGTTTGTTCTGCACAGAAGAGAAGAGAACCAAACAACTCAGAGGAGAGAGTCTGTATTATCTTAACCAGGCAGATTTTCCCATTGGCTAAGGCCTTGTTGATTTCCTTCAAGTATCTTAGTACTAAGAAGCAAATCCTCTATGCATCACATGAGGAATTTATGAAACACAAGTCAGCCAGACAGTCAGCAAGCTGCTTTATTCATCATTCAGTCAGCCAGCCAGTCTGCTCCTGCATCAGTCAGTCAGTTGGTCAGTCAGCAGGGACAAAGCCTATATGTCAGTCATTCACTCATTCAGCCAGTAAATTAATCAGTTCCTGAATCCATTCTTCATTCCCGCATCCCT
This sequence comes from Myoxocephalus aenaeus, assembly GCA_038501785.1. Classification (NCBI taxonomy): domain Eukaryota; kingdom Metazoa; phylum Chordata; class Actinopteri; order Perciformes; family Cottidae; genus Myoxocephalus; species Myoxocephalus aenaeus. The sequence goes on from JBAMJR010000027.1 coordinate 403,939, forward strand.
CTCACACCTGAAGCCCTTTTCTCCTCCGGCCGTTCAGACACATCCAGCTAATTGCCACGATAAAGGGCTTAGCGAAGGGATCACTATATATTAGCAGTGCTTTGTGTATAGATACTAGTCCGGGATCCCTTACAGCTGTCAGAAAGCCAGTGAATGAAATTGGCTATAGATGTTGAGTGCAGGATCACATTTTAACTGCAGCTCCACAAAGAAAATAAGTAAAAGTGGAGCTCATCAGCCAAAGTACTTCCACAACGAAATTCATTTTTCTCTGACTTAAATTGAAAGAATCAAGGATCAAGTATATCCATATCACTTTTATCTGAACAATACCTATCCCCTGTATAAAGTGACTCCATTTTCACATAGTGGTCGTGGTACAGCCAGACTGTATAGCTGCGTTAAATGAGCACAAAAAGTCAAATATATATCAATAGTGAAAGATGAAAATCCGACATTGCCGAACATTTTTTTAAACTGAGACCAATGACCTTACATTCCCCTAGTGAAACTAGAGACTGAAACACATTTTGAAGGGGCTTTTAAGTTGCAGGACAGGGCTCTGTGAATTGCTGCTTGTAAAGGGGTAGGTCCCATAAGACAAGATTATCATAGAAGAAACTTCTCCCTGAACATTTGTACGACTCTTAAAAACATCTTTGATGAATTAGCATATCTTTCTGACTCCATTTTGTTGCAGAAAGGTATTTTTTATTTATTTAAATTATTCAGACATCTTTATACACGTTGAGAGTGGAGAGAGTGTTCATCACAAAAGAGTTGGAAAGGTGATAAAAAAAAGAGATGCACATCAGATTTAGGTGTCAGTCCTTCAGTATTCATGATGGATTTACAATTTTGTAACAACATTCAACAATAATAAAGATAAACCTTTTCCAGTGTTGTAAGTATCTATAGGTCTGAATGCAAAGTGTGTGACTCTTGCTTTGTCTTGACCCAAGGAAAAAAAAGTTAGACTATTGCTACTGCTCTTTCCACCTCTTCAACCCTCAGTTGAATAGAGGAAGTTCGGGCCTATTGTCTATACTCTAGAGACTGTTGAAAGGCATTCTGTATTGGCAATCGCTAAGTGAAGTGGGAGTAGTCGAGGTCGGTAAAGGGAATAGGGTACACCATGAAAGTAAATTAAAACATTTCACCACAAAAGAACTCCTAAAAGGCATTGGAGTTCACAAAGAGAGACCGTGGTGACGATGTCATCCCACAACTAATCCTGGAGCTGCTCTCCAGACGGTGAATAACAGATCAACTCCTCGGACTCTATGTCAGCACCCATGGAGATTGAACTGGAACATGGGGAGATTTTATGAGTCACAGCAGTAAGCCAGACAACTCGGTTGTATGTATAATCTCCAAGTCTGAAAAGTCAAATCAACTCGAGACTTGGTGCTCTGATTTACAGATACCGACTTCACTGTCTGAAATGTAGCAAAATATCAATTCAGTTTTGTTGTGGGTGTTTCCATGTGAAAAAAAAAGTTATTTTAAAATGATTTTTTTTTTTAATATCATGTTCAGTGCCAACGTTTATTTTTTTCTTTTTGAAATCCAACCTCTCACAATATCTGAGCATGACAATTAAAATATAACTAGGGAAGAATTGCTGTTATGACAAATTAACTATTGTTAAATAGTGACTTAATACCCTCCAGTTTGTTACCTTCTCACGTTGCTGCAGTGATGTACATGTGTACTTTAGGACCCTGTACATCACTTATGGATGTGATTCCCTCCTCAGGACAATAGCAACAGGATATTTAAAATAAACCTTAAAATGGCTACCTCTTAAAACACTCCATACCACATCTCTCTAGTTTAATCTTCTCGCTGTCTGAATCCAGCAGTTTCTCTTATAAATGCACTATCCTTAAACACTTAAGAGTCTAACATCTCAAACATGAAAACAGATAAGTGGAAAACACCAACTTGGCATTGCAATGGATAGTGCGTCCTGAGGGGAAAATAAGAACAACTACATTGTAATTATTTAGAATAGAGTAGAGAATAGAGAAGAATAGGCTGCATTATACGCTTCTAAAAGACCAAGGCATCCTAAATGTAGATACAGTGTGGCAGGTTCCACATTAATGACTGTGTGCTTTTCACACGGTAGCTTATTTATGTTTGGAAACCATTTTAAATTTAGAGGTTTTCACAACTCTCTTGTGACAGTGCTCAGTCCGCTTGCATAATGATATGGAGCAGTGTTTTGGGCTTTTTATTTACTTCACCTTGTTATTGTGTGTGTGCGTGTGTGTGTGAGTGTGTGAGCTTGCGTAAGGAACAATTAAACAGCTGTAAGCCTGGAAGGAGAAAAAAAGAAAAAAGCACAAGAACTGTTCTAGGCGTGAAATCACAGATGCAGACAGCCAGACACACACACGCACAACAGAATGGGAAGTAATGGAGTGAGGAGAGAACATTGCTGTCTGACATGAAAATCAACACAGCGTGACACGGACCATCTCTCTCTCTCTCTCTAACACACACACACACACACACACACACACACACACACACACACACACACACACACACACATCTAATCACAAATCAATAGTGAACCGCTTGGACCCCAAGCAAACATGCATATTATGCATTCACACATACTGAAGTCCCGGCTGATTAGGCATCCTCTTTGATCCACAAAAACAATAGAAATATGTATGCAGCGTATGTACACATGTAAGATCTCTAGTGGAGACAAACAAAGCGCACGTACATGACACCAGAGATCATTTTTCAGTTCTTTTAACAATCAGTATGAACCCAAGAGACACAGCAGGAAGGATGCAGTCTCTTATTTTGTAGAAAAATGCCAGTTATTTTGAGATGTGGCTCTCAGCAGTGTTTGAATTTCTGTTTCAACTTCATCACAGAAGGAAGTAAATACAATGTTTATTTTTTCCCATGTCATGTAATCTGGTGTGTCTGTGTAACTCTCAACTGATCCACTTGACCTTTTAAGATAGGGCTTAAGAATCTTCTCAAGACAAGCAAAAAGACCTTGTGAGATAGGCAAACGTGACATTAAATGTACGTCATGTATACAAACACACAAACACACACACACACACACACACACACAGAAGGTTGGCAATGCTGCTTTAGGTGACCAAAACAATGTGGCAGCAGTGACATTTAGCCCGAGGAGAAACAACCACCATTGCTGTCCAGTGTTTCCCCTAGGTTTACAGCTTCAGGGGGGGGGGGGCGGCACGGCGGCGGCACGGCGGCGGCACGGCGGCGGCACGGCGGCGGCGACGGCGGCGACGACACCAACACAAACACTTAAAGTAGTGGTTCTCAAACTTTTTCTGTAAATAACTTCATGTTGTGACTCCATCTGTGCTTTTAGAAATAACAGAATAAAGTAAATCAGATTACTCCATCGGACATTTTTTTATTTTTAAATTGCAATCACTTAGAAGAATGAAAATAAAGTTATATCTGTGCAAAAAAATAACTAATATTTAGTTACTACTAAATAGCTCATTGTGGAAAACAATAAGCTATTTTTTTTTTTGCCAAACAAAACAGAATGAGTGCAGATATGTGAGCATCAAGTTGCATCAGTATTAGTGGAGCAGTGAGCCTCTACACATCTTTTATAAACGGGGTTGTAGATTTGATACGTTGATCTGTTTTCTGTTTTGAGAGACGCAACAGCAGAAAGGACGTCACGGAGACTTCTGGCAAAGAGCCAAAAGTCGGTGAGTCGCTATGCGCATGCGCAAGCGTAACCTGTTAACGGCATAACGTAAACATTTACCCGAAAGTACAGGCTTTTCTCCATGTATTTATCAATGACTTAGTTTTATGTCCGTGTACTTTGTACTTTTGTAATATGTGAAGCCAGCAGCTTGTTGGTAGAAGACACGAGCACTTTGGCTCTTTCACCCGGAGCAAGAGAGCTGCTCTGTGTTCAGAGAGCTGCTCCGGTGCTCCTCACATGAGAGCTGCTGTTGCCATCTTCACCCTGTGAGCGTTTAAAACGCATATATAGGTCTGCTTTTCACGCGACATATTTTTTGACGCTCTCTGTCCGCTGCTGTGTGCTCAGCGCTCACCTGTCTGTGCGCGCGCACGTGTCTGCGCGCATCAGGGCGGAACTCCGCTGTGCGCGACGCAGAGCAAAGGAGAAGTGTTAACGCGACCATGTAGAGACCGAAATGACAAGCTGTGTGTAGATAAGATCAATAAAATACGGCCGTTTAGTTTGTTTAATAACAGAACAAGGTGTAGACCTGTTCTATAGGAAAGAGAAACTTAAATGACGACTTGTGATCTGGTGCTGTCGAGAAAATTACAGGGGGGCGGAGGGTTTTTTCAGGGGGGCGCCCCGCCCCCCTATTCTAACGGTGGGGGAAACACTGCTGTCTCTCTCTCATCTCTATGTTCATATTGGTTTCTCTCTGTTTTTGATGTGCCTCTCTCTTCTTCTCCCTGCAGCCCCTTACCAAGAGGCATTAACTGTGGGATATCTTTGTTCTGTTTTGATGTTTTTTCAGGTTTCAGTTCTGCACACACTTGTACACAACAGCTGCATTGAATTGGGTAGTTTGCTCTGATCACTGGGCTTAATCATGAGAGAGTTTTTAATAGCTCATGTACTAATCATGATGCTGACAGAGCACAAAGATAACTCTGGTTTGCTACACACAGTTACTGGAGCACTTAGCACCTTACTATAGCTACACAACTTTGGTCTTATTTTATAGTTTTGTTCACCATTACATTTACTCCACTGCTGCAGCCATACTTCCACTTCTATGAGTAGCATCATCTACTTATCATTTTATCAATTTGGAAAGAGAGTTATTTCACTTTAAAGAAATGTAATTGTGAGTAATAGCCTATCGATTTGTTATTTTGCCGAGAATTATATGAGAAGATCTAACCCACATATTAAATAAATTGGAAGATTCAGCCAGCAGCTGTATAGTTTAGCTGGGCATAAAGACTGGAAGCAGGGACGAACAGCTAGACTTAAATTTTTTTTATTTTTTTTATTTTTTATCTACGTATGCTTGACCCCCTAAAGTTCACAAAGTAGTAAAGTTATAGCTCATTTCTTTAATCAGTAAAAAACAAAGAGTAACATTTTCAATTCATGGTTTTATGGGTTATGTGCCAGATAATTATTTTGCCGGACGCAGGGATTTCCTGGCCTGGGAACCAGTCAGATCTACAAGTTAATGTTGTATTTGCTCTGGCAGATTTGTTTTGTCCTCCTACGATTTCCAGCAACTTGAGACCGGCCGGGCAAGTCACAATCATGTATGTAATATGGGGCTTGTTTGAGACAACGACCATGAGGAGGAGTGACTCAAGATGGCTGCAGCTGAGCTGTCTGTGGAAGCTGCCATCGTGTTAGTATTGCACTTAAGAGTACTATGTGTTTGCTGTACTTCTGACATTATTTGGCAAAGTTTAATATACATACACTTAATATACCAGCTCATCGATGTGCGCTAGTCAATAAAATCAAAATTAAAAGCAACATCCTAGCCAGCCTCAACCATCACCAGTTTGCATTAAGAGCCAACACTGCCCTCCATTCAGCCCTCACACGTCTTGAAAATAACAACACCTCCATCCAAAATGTTGTTTGATGAATTCAGCTCAGCATTCAACACAATATCTCCATTAAACTGATTCGAAAACGTAGCAGTTCTGTTCACAACCCCGACATAAAGAGAACTCTGTTGTGAAGGCTGCAGATGACACTGCCGTCATCTGATGAGGAAAACCTAAGGAGCTGACTGTTGATTTTAGAAAAAAAGGAGGCAAATGGAGTTGAGGTGGAGCAAGTGAGCAGTTTTACGTTCCTGAGAATCAGCATCAAAATGGCATCACACATCTCTATTCTGGTGAAGAAAGCTCGTAAACTGTATGTCTGAAGGAAACTTAACAATGCAAATCCTTGTGGCAAGTCCTTGTTAACTTTTGAAGAAGAGCAATAGAAAGCATCCTGACTGGAAACAATACACACTGGCATTGGATGTGCATGGCCCAGGACAAGAGGGCTCTACAGCGGGTGATTAAAACAGCCCAGAACATCACTGGTACTCATCTACCGAACATCAGCGATATTGGTGACAAGAGGTGCCTGCGAAAGGTTAAGAGATATTAAAAGATAATATCCACTCAGGTCACAGCCTGCTCACCCTGCTGCCATCTGGAAAGAAATACTGAAGAATCAGCTGGCGTGTTTACCAGACTTCAGAACAACTTCTTTCCTCCGGCTGTTGGACGTCTAAATTCATCCTCCTCCGCGTATGATATAGTTCTGTTTTTGTTGTTTGTGTGTTTTTCGTATGTGACTACAAACTGCATTTCATTGCACAACCATGTTGCCTAAAGGCAATAAACAAACCTTGTAATTTTCAACCGCTTTGTACTATGAAAGGCCAGTAATACTGAGCTGTCACTGGTCGCTGAGTGCTACGTTACATGTCGATAACCCGTCGATAGTGATCCTTGGATATCAAAATAAGAAGTTTGTGAATTTGCATTTGTGATTTGGTCTGGCGATGTCAGGCACACGGTTTCCTGGACTGTTGTTGCGAGCATGATTGTTGTCAGGCAACCAGTGGCGACTACAGGATGTTGCTCTTCAGAAAGCGTAGTTTCCCATATAACGAGGGGATTACTAGGAACATTGAAGGTGTTCTCACGATCTGTTAAATATACAAAAAGGTAGATAATACAGTGAACCTGCTTGTTTACAACCTATCCGATCACTCGATTCTCGTCCCGACGTTGTCGTAGCGTTCACACAGTGATCCCAGAGCCCAGAAATGACTTCAGTGAGTGAAATGGCATCATAATACCTGTTGTTACTTTTGATTACTACAAAAATGAGACAAGAGTCCTGGAACTGGAATTATCTTGATGGGAGACATGACTGCAGGACATTTTCTGTATTTTCTCACTGAGGTCTGTCTCACTGTTATAATATTTGCTATTCTAACTTGACTGCGAACAGTTTTTGTCTTCCGCTCTGCTGACTCTCTCTCTCTCTCTCTCTCTCTCTCTGTGTCTCTCTGTCTCTCTGTCAGCTATAGTAGGCCAGTTAACAGTAATTATGAGGTTCCTCGTTAATTAGCGAGAAGCTCCCAGCTGTTTCAGCCCCACAAGACAAAAGGCCTTCAGCACACACATGCATGCACCCACAAAGACATAGACACATACACATGTACACACCTGGGGAGTCTTGGTAAAATGTCAGGGCTGTTCAGATTGTAATTACAGGGAGATTTGCTGCCTCGCTCACAAAGCCCAGATAAACCACCTGACTGACAACCACAAATGGATGCACACAAACTCGCAAACACACACAGCCAGAACACACTCACAAGTGGCCTCTCACACAGAAACACACACTCAACTTTTACAGAAAATCGATACTAAACCCTGTCTTTGGCACACACACTAGAGGTGAAGTGGTAACAAGTTACACTACTCAGTTTATTTTTCCGTCGTAAATAACATCAGGTAATTGTTTTTATTGAGGTCATTTGTGGGTTTCTTTCTTTCTTTCAAAAATAAATGTACTACAGTTAAACAATTAGGATGAATAACATGTTGGTGCTTCAATGACATGCATTCAAGCAAATACATATTCCAGTATTTGGGAGGATGCATTTTCACATTAAGAGCATGCCCTGTTTGCTTTCACACACTCAATTATGTAATATCAGTTCATTCTTCATGTTGAAAGATATTAAGCAATAATTAAGACTTATTCCCACTCGTCTGTTGTGTTCTGGATGAACACAATCATAAAGATAACACTTGTGTTGTGCAGTAAAGAAAAGTGTCTGCTAAACAAAAGGAACTGGGTATATGTGCTCATGGTTGCACCCACTCTCTTAGGATCCCACAATCTCATAAATAATCACACAATTATTTAGTGATTTGTGAAATGCCAACAAGCATCTGGGGGTAATTTACTTCTTTCACTTATTTACCATGATAGAAAGCTAGACAGTTATGTAATTCAGTAATGTGTGAATATTCCCGAGTATTCCAAAAATAGAAATTCCCCACAATCAACATATTATGAGTTTTTTTTACATATAAGAGTTTTTTATTTTTATTTTTTATCACGATCTGATAAAAATCTTTTTCTGTCACACCCACTTTGGAGGAAGAAAAATGTTCGGGCCCCAACAAAATTGTAACAAAATGGTCCAACATTTTGTGACTTCTCCATCCGTGCCTTTTCAAATAATAGAATAAAGAAAATTGAAATCCCTTTCAGTAAACAAAAGACAAAAACTAATAACATGTGCAATCACTTTGTTAGAACAATGCAAATAAAGTTCTATCTGTGCAAAAAATAACTAATATTTGGCAAAAAAAAGTACCTGAAAATAACCTGTTTTGCACCAAGTATCTTTTCAAGATAATAACAATAACGTCCAAACTGTGCAAAACAAAATGAGTGCAGATGTGTGAGCATCACGTTGTATCAGTATTAGTGGCTGCAGTGAGCTGCTTTCCTCTACAAATATTTTTAAACAGGGTTGTAGATTTGATACTGCCGCTCTCAATTCATGCTCAATGTTGATCTGAGATCTATTTTCTGTTTTGAGAGACGCAACAGCAGAAAAGCCGACCTCACGGAGGCTTTTAGCAAAACGCCAAGAATCGGCGAGTCGCGCATGCGCAGCGTAACCTGTTAACGGGTAACATTTCGCCATGTATTTATTAATGACGTTTTATGTCCGTGTACTTTGTACTTTTGTAATATGTGAAGTTATCATGTTCATGGGGAGAGTGTTCGTCCTGAAACCACAAGGTAGCCGGTTCGATCCCTGTTCTCAGACCCTGAAGCCCCAGTGCTTCACAGCAGCACCCTGCTCCTTAATTACTAAGGACACTGTGTAATTCCCCCACTTTCCCCACTGTGGAAATAATCTGCATCTTGGAGCCATACTGCCCCTCAATATTGGCACTCCTGCAGGTGACATTGTGTAACATTAGCCTGCTACTCTACGGCAGTGGGGGGCACTTTCTAACTACAGAGGGCATATGAATTTGAGAAGCATGTGTTGGTTAAAAAACAAAAAAACACCCACACAATATGGCTCAGAAAATTTGAATTAAAAAGCTGTATTATGGGGGCTGTATGATGTATCAGCTTAAAGTAATCGTAGTATTGCCTAATCGCAGCATTGGCAACAGTTGCACTACTGCGTGAATGACTTAATTTCCCCTCCAGAGATAATCCACAGCCTGTTAAACACATATATTCAAAATGTTCTTCCTTTGACAGTTGAAAAGAAAGCAAGGGCAATGCCCCACAATTGAACAGTCATCTCCCTTTAGTAGGAGGTCTGTGTCTGTGGGTGGATGCTCATTGTGTGTCGGCGTTCCATGTGGACTGTCTGCCGCTTTCTACATGTGTGTATGAGTGTCTGAGTGTGTCTGTCTATCTATGTGTGTTGAATGTGATCTTGGCAGATTCCTGAAAGCCCGCTGAGCTGTGAAGAGGAGGTGCGATTATAATTTCAGCACCACACTGTTTCCTCCACAGTTACATCGGTACTAAGTACCTGCTACATCTATTTCCCCTGATGCTCTTACTCATAACTCTTTGCTCCAAGGGTATAGGCAGCAACATCAGGGGTCAATTTACTTCCATCTAGACCAAATTAAAGTCTGGACAACTACAGCGATCTTCAGGAGGCACACAGGAAGTGCTGTTCATCCAATCAAATTTGATTAACACTGAGAGATGCAAATTTACCATACGATGGCCTTGCTTCTTTTCTATTTTCTATTGCTGTCACGATTACCATTAGTTGTGGAAGTAATAATCAGAATCAGAATCAGAAACCGTTTATTAGCCAGGAATGTTTTCACACAAACAAGGAATTTTTTGAGGCGGAAGGTGCATACATTGGACATGGACATGGGACGTAAGACGAGACAAACAACAATCAACGAAAACAACAGTGCAATTGGTATTAAAATATGTGTAAGATAAGCAACACATATTTTAATACCAATTGCACTGTTGTTTTCGTTGATTATTTCTACATTGTGATTTCGCCTCATATGTCATGAGGCTCCTCAAGATTGCAGAAGGTTATTAAAGGTATGTGTACGTGTGTGTGTGCATATGTGTGTATGTGTCTTTTTTTTTTTTTTATGGACTTTGGTTCACCGAATGGTCCTCAATTGAACTAGAGTATCATCCATTTCAAAGGGGATTTTTGGACTGTTCAGTTATCCGGGAGTTTTCATAAAAAGCCCTTATCAAATCCTATCGTATCCTATCCTTATCCTATCAAAAGGGAAAAATATGATCAAGCAGGTTAACTCAAATGTAGTGACGGTTTGAGAAACAGGGTCAGCCAATAGAGAGAACGAGATTCTCTTGACTTTAAGAAAGCATGATGATAATCCTGCAAAGCTACCTGTACTGCCAGTAACCGTGAAAGCACGATGAAAGCAGGTGTGACATTTTAACTAAACCGTAATACAATCCAAGACAGTAGACAGATGTTTTATGCTCAGCACATCAGTAGAAAACATTCATAACAAGACAGAAAATCCAACTCGACAACCGCAGTGTGTTCAGACACAGCAACTAATGGTGGAGTGGACGGATGGGTGGACACTACCTGTGCCTCGTCCGCCGAGACTGTTTGTCAATCACACGCCTAAATGAGTTTTGGTTCGTAAGCTTTTAAATGAAATCCCTCACCTCTCTGTGTTGTGTAAACTACCCAGCATGAAGACAAATATGTCATGTTTGCCGACTGATTCTCTCTTTAGTTCAAGAAGAGATAGTCCACCGCTCACGCTCAGTTGACACTACATCATGGTGCATTTAGCTGAGGGGCTGCATATCAGCACCAACAAAGCACTTCAAATAATAAAAAATAATAAAAAAACACTCCCTCCTTGTAAAAAGTGAATGTGACAGCTTGTTCTCACTACTGCTCAAAGCCTGCAAGATAATAAGACAGCGTTTCAAAATGCCACTACCACAGCTGAGTTCACACTCTGTTTAAACACTTCACATTAACTCACATTATTCTATCATCAGTGTTGACTTTGTCTTCACTCAGTTTCCTCTCACAGCTTTGCATGACTTGCTCAAGGACCCTTAAGCAGGCAGGGTACTCGCTAGCACGGGCACTTGAACTCAGGAGGTGCTCCAATTGCATGCTCCTTCATGCTCTGCATGCTCCTTCACTCGGCTTCACAGAACTGTCTGGTTCTTTTGAAAATGTTCTGTTTGTTTCCTTTTAGTAATTGCAATGATGACAATGTCATCTTCTAAATGTAGTCTTTTTACATTTGGCGTTGTAATAATCCAATTATTCAAGGGGTTTGTTCTATTTAGCTCAATGTTTCTTTTTTATCGTCTATAATATATCTAATTTGATAAATCAAGGTTAAAAACTAAAAGAAACATAGTTATTGCTGTGTTATAATGGGGAAAATGGATTTTCTCCTGGACAGCTCAGCAAAATTGTTCTGTTTTATTTATTCATTTACATTTATAATGTGTTTGTGTTTGTGTCTATTCTATACTTGTATTTATATCATACCCTTTTAAATGCAAAATCCTCATTTTTTTGTTACCATTATATATAAACCAAATGCTACAGTGTAAGTTTGGTGTTGACTTATATTTGCTGCCTACTCATGGTGTCTCTTGTGCTCTGTTATGTATATGTGTGTATACTCTATATGTACAGAAGCCATAGGAGAGAGATGAAGTTGCCCTGCATCATTGTTTATGATAATTGCCTGGTCTTCTGGAAAAAATTGGCTAACAAGCACAAGTTATTGGTTTGCTGTGCTGTGCAAAAGCATAATTATAAAGTCTGGTACTAATCTAAGCTCACAAGTCTGATAACAGATCTATTAGCCTTTCAAATCTAAATCATATGTCTCAGGGTAAGTGAGTTATTGCCCCTAATGACTGAAGTAGACAGGTCCGTAAGAACTAAATATCCAACACATAAATTCACATCCTTAGCCTTTTTATGGAAAGATCAAAACTCTTCTCCTCTGCAATTATTAAATGTTGTCGCTGGATTGCTCCATATGTCTTCATCTAACACAATGCAACAATTGGCATAACATCTGCATGGCAGTAACAAACGAAATAATTTGGTTTGACCCACTTCCTTGGAAAATCCATCAAGCAGTGTCTCACATATATTTGAAGGACACATGAATGGAAGATCCATATAATCCATAATCCTACTAATATTGTAACATTACATATCATATTATGTTGAACAACAGTTGTTCAACATAGTTCAACTGTAATTGAAAAAACAAAATAAATCTCTGAACTAATGGCTTCACCAGATCTACACGAGAGAAGTAATTTAAGTTAAATACTGCATGCATACGCAAATGGCGTCAAATTCATATTTAAACTTTGGTGGCTGAGTTTTTTTTTTTAAATATTCCAAGCCTGTTTTTAGTCATTCAGTGGCTTTCAGATCAGAACAAATTGATGAGAGATGTCACATTTGTCTTTTGCCTTCAAACACTTGTTACTTGTCAGTAACATGCATAAGGAATAACCCATATAACCTTGGCTCATAGATAATACATAAATGATCATTGAAATATCAGGTTTTTTTCCTGAGGTCATCACCTGCCATCATCTCTCTTAACTCTAAAGGAAAACAATATGGGGCAGACGGGACCACACACAAGTTATACTTCTGATAGACACCTGAGCAGCGATTACTTTTGTGCAGTATTAAAAAAATCCTTTTGTGTAAATTGAATCCAAAGAAATGTCTTTTGAATGCAGTGGCTTTTGTGACACATGTGGAGACCAAGTTTCCTTATGTTTGACTGGATTGTAATTCTGTTGATTTCTGTTCCATAAAAGGACCAATTCTGATCCAGTGACTCAAATCCTTTTATCTTTCAACCGCTTTTATCCTTTTATCTTTCTGTTTCTTTTGATCTCAGAAACTCATTTCAGCTCAACCTCTGCCAGACATTTGGACATTGATGGAACATAGAATAGCCTTTTGCTTCTTTTGTTTATTGGAGAATATACACTAAATTACCTTCAGAAGATCAGCAGCAAGGCAAAAACATCACTTGGCAAAGTGAGAGTTGCTATCAGACCATATTGCATTTGGCCTTGCTTGCTTTAAGACCAAGTGTATCAAACGATGACATTGACAATGTTAATATTGTCAAAACTGCATTGTACTGTATCTCTAGGTTGCTGTGTTGTGATGTTCACTACTTCCACTTTTTTACCATTTGTTAATCTGATGCTCCAAGGTATTGATCTTTTTTTCTCTCTCCTGTAAAAAATTTAAACATATGATATGTAATGTTACAATATTAGTATGTATTCTATAATATGTATAACTTTATTTAACTATGAATTGGGATAGAATGTGTTATGTTGAAGTACTGTTTGATATGTGTTGGACCAAACTTTGTCTTGGGAAACTTGGAAGGAGAAGGATACTGTCTCAACCAAAACATATGGTTATGTTTCTCTATTAACAAGAAAATTGAGACTAAATTGTTTGCAGTTCTTTTCAAGCCAAAGAGGCACTTAGCTACTGTCGTAGGTTTTTAAAAACCACATAAAACCTAAAAGAACATTGGCACCAAATGCAACATAAATAAAGTGTATCACAGAAAGCTTGCCAAAAAAGAAAGGAATCTTTTAGCTTAATGATTATCTATACCATTATTATTATGTTATTCTGTAAATTATATATGTGACTAGGATGTTCATACGAGTGATGGACTTAATCAGTCAATACTCAACATGTGACCACAAGGGTCCATATGGAATTCATCAGAATCAGGTGTGAATCCCAGGTGGAGCACTCCTAACAATTAAGTCACCAGTAAACACCGAAACAGATATTTACAACACAATATGCTGATAATCAATCACATACTGTGTATCAATCAATAAGAAACCATCAAACGGGATTGTTAAATGCAGCTTTTGTTTCATACATCTCCACTGCTTCTTTATAAAAGGAACAGTAAAACATGTGAGAAATATCCTCCACGGAGACTAGATCCTTTAACAAGGGGAGATGACAGATTGGGGGTATGCGTGTTGTGGTGTCAGGTTTGAATGTGACGGTATGCTTGAGCATCTGCTCTCTGTCTGACCCAGTGACCCTGAGTGAGAGAGGTAGGGTGACGCTTGAGTGAGACAGAGAGAGAGAGAGAGTGGAGTCGGGTCAGGGTGTGGCGGGAAACAGACGGCCAGTGTCAAAAGATAAAAACATTTACTGGTATCCACCACGACACCCTTCTGAGCTTTTGTATCAGAGCTGCATGCCATCACCTCTGGGGGAACTTAATCCCCCTGCAAACCAAAGAAAGTCATGTCAATAACTTAATTATTCTATAAATGTGTTCCACCTTCCTATCTGCTTTGTTTGTTGCTCACAATTTTAAGTTAAAAAATGTTCTTGGCTGTGTGTGTCCACATGCAACGGCCAAATTGGTGGTTATTAGTCATTTGTATATGGTATATACACACATATTATCTGTAACAGCCGCTGTCTTGGTTACCGTCCCTGCCTGCCCTGCAGAGGTGTCCTCCTTTCTGGAGCATGCTGGTGGTCACCCAAGCGTGAAAGCTTTAGAAAACAGCAATTTGAAGTGAAGGCTTGAGCTAAACACTGGTGTAAAAATAGGACTTTTAGACTCTCGGTATAATTGTCTGGCTGCACAGTCTCTTTGGAGTAATTGTATTGCCAACTATAAAAGACCAGTTCCCTTTCACTTATGTTGTAGAATATTTGCGCCAAAATGAATCCGTGAGTGTTAACAGTAAATGGCGATACATAACATTCTCTAATGTTCTGACTTGGAGCCGAACAGAGGAGAGGAGCGATGTTAGGTACGCAGGTGACAGCAGTAGCCCCCAGCTGTGAACTGAGTGCGCCCAGAACCAGCCTGACAGGGCCTGCTGGGGAAATGAGTCTTCTCTGGGAATGGAGCAGACAAGCACACGCATGCACGTGCACAGACACACACACACAACACAGAAAGGCATCTTGTGCACATAAAGACACACACACATACAGAGACCGAATGAACGACAGTACCAAAAGGCTCCCAAGGCGCAAGACTCGGACAGGAAATACATCATCACTTAGGAAGGAAATGCATCACCTGCAGAGCTCTGAGACTGAGATAATAAGGCCGCAGGAGAAGACTTGGGTGCGTATGCACAGAAATAATCCAAATACGTTATGGCTTGCAAAGATTTAGACATGATGTGAAATGTCATAACAAAAGAAAATAAATATTTAAGATCAGGCGGAATTAATTTAAAAGAACGATAAAACAAGAGACTATCCTCATGAGCATAACAGCACAAGGTGATGAGTGAGGTTGTTTGTGTGTGTGTGTGTGTGTGTGTGTGTGTGTGTGTGTGTGTGTGTGTGTGTGTGTGTGTGTGTGTGTGTGTGTGGGTGTGATGTCTGCTGACAGCTATGATTCTGTGGGTTAGGGGCACATGGGCATACCTGTCATCACACACCAGGTCTAAGCACATAAGCACAAAACACCTCCATTTTAGCTCTGTGTTTTTCTCTCTCTTCCAAATCCCTGTATTCTAAGAAATGCAATTATTTTTCTGATATTAGTATTAAACAAAATTAACATGTGATGTTGTATGAAATGCCCTTTATAGTTATAGCACTTTATATATTTAAAAAAAAATAGTTGAGAAAGCGGAGACTGTAGTTGGGTTAACAGACTTTTTGAGTAATCAAATTACCTTCATGACACATGTGTCATGTGTATCTGTGTATTGTGCATTTATGTTTTACTACTACTGGATAAATATTCAAATAATTTATCTTATCCACAAACATAATAGTAATTAGCGAAAATCTCAAATAATGAAACAGAAGTACTGTAGCTGCTTAGTAATAAGTCCCCTTAAGCCCCCCTAATATTAATGTCTAACTAATGCATGAACATCTCACTTCAGATGAGATGTTTTCTTGAACCTATGCTGACACAAATAATGTGTTACGTTTGCTTTTGCATATTTGATAAATATGTCAAGCTGAACTTATTAATGAGGGAACAAGAAAATCATCAAAGTACATTTAAATAACGTTTGTTTTGTGATATTAGCAGACAATAAACTGGTTTTAGGTCTTTGTTTTACCTCTGAAACATTTAGTTTTGGGCCCACCTGTTATCTTTGTGCATGTACACTCACCTAAAGGATTATTAGGAACACCATACTAATACTGTGTTTGACCCCCTTTCGCCTTCAGAACTGCCTTAATTCTACGTGGCTTTGATTCAACAAGGTGCTGAAAGCATTCTTTAGAAATGTTGGCCCATATTGATAGGATAGCATCTTGCAGTTGATGGAGATTTGTGGGATGCACATCCAGGGCACGAAGCTCCCGTTCCACCACATCCCAAAGATGCTCTATTGGGTTGAGATCTGGTGACTGTGGGGGCCATTTTAGTACAGTGAACTCATTGTCATGTTCAAGAAACCAATTTGAAATGATTCGAGCTTTGTGACATGGTGCATTATCCTGCTGGAAGTAGCCATCAGAGGATGGGTACATGGTGGCCATAAAGGGATGGACATGGTCAGAAACAATGCTCAGGTAGGCCGTGGCATTTAAACGATGCCCAATTGGCACTAAGGGGCCTAAAGTGTGCCAGGAAAACATCCCCCACACCATTACACCACCACCACCAGCCTGCACAGTGGTAACAAGGCATGATGGATCCATGTTTTCATTCTGTTTACGCCAAATTCTGACCATCTGAATGTCTCAACAGAAATCGAGACTCATCAGACCAGGCAACATTTTTCCAGTCTTCAACTGTCCAATTTTGGTGAGCTCTTGCAAATTGTAGCCTCTTTTTCCTATTTGTAGTGGAGATGAGTGGTACCCGGTGGGGTCTTCTGCTGTTGTAGCCCATCCGCCTCAAGGTTGTGCGTGTTGTGGCTTCACAAATGCTTTGCTGCATACCTCGGTTGTAACGAGTGGTTATTTCAGTCAAAGTTGCTCTTCTATCAGCTTGAATCAGTCGGCCCATTCTCCTCTGACCTCTAGCATCAACAAGGCATTTTCTCCCACAGGACTGCCGCATACTGGATGTTTTTCCCTTTTCACACCATTCTTTGTAAACCCTAGAAATGGTTGTGCGTGAAAATCCCAGTAACTGAGCAGATTGTGAAATACTCAGACCGGCCCGTCTGGCACCAACAACCATGCCACGCTCAAAATTGCTTAAATCACCTTTCTTTCCCATTCTGACATTCAGTTTGGAGTTCAGGAGATTGTCTTGACCAGGACCACACCCCTAAATGCATTGAAGCAACTGCCATGTGATTGGTTGATTAGATAATTGCATTAATGAGAAATTGAACAGGTGTTCCTAATAATCCTTTAGGTGAGTGTATGTGTGTGTCTGTATTGCATTGCTAATTGATGCACTGTACTAGCAGCTGAAATTATTGTATTGCTCACATTGTAACCATAGCAACAATCTTGTTCCAAAAATCTAATATAAGAGCAGAGCAATGCTGGAAGTAATATCTGTAAATGTGTGTAATTACAACGGATCAAGAAGCAGAGTTTGTTGAATTGTGCGATGACAGATCTGAAATAACTGTGGAGTTAATGACTTCAATTATAATGATAAATTACAAATCATGGTCTAAACATGTTCAATGGGGATAGAGCGATGATGTCATTTATCAACACTTTATTTCATATCCGTGAATAAAGACTATTACTGCCAGTACATCATTTGCACTTTATTACCTCCAACAATGTGCACACATCTGTGGCAGAACATCCATTATGAAACGTACAGTTATCATTATCTGAGGTAAAGCTATATTTAAAGTTACGTGTGAATGTGAAGATGAAGTGTTCATTCAGTCTCTACTTTGACATGCAGTGTGAAAAATAATAAAAAGAGGTAAAATGTGGTATTTCTATGAAGATAATGCAACGCTATAATGAATCATTTTCTACCCATGAAAATAACTGTTGCAACCCTAAAATCAAACTGTCAATAAATAGAAGTATAATTATTGAGGCTTATTATTTATTCAGTTCTGTTGTTGTGTTGCTCTTGTATGAAATTCCTGTCAGTTTCTGCATGTATTTTTCCCCAGAGAGCATGCGGGCATCAGTGTCTCCCTGAAGGACAGTCTGACGGGGACAGACTGTCACCAGGGATCGAACCTCTGACTGACAATTATGTGTATACCTCCATCCACCGACATAGAAGGATTCCTAGATAGACTATTTTCCATTTTAACCCAAGATTCCATCTCTGATTAAATAGTTCCTCCTTTACTGGCTATGTTTCCTGCTTCTTGAAGAGGACTAGAACACCTCATACACACACACACACACACACACACACACACACACCAACGGGGGGCACCAGCTGGATATGAGGATGTCTGTCTTTTTTAGTTTCTCATCTGCCTTTCCTGTAACGCGTTCCTATAACGAGTGTGTGTGTGTTTGCGCGCTTGTGTGTTTACGGTCACAACCCCGGGGCATCCTAGGCTTTCTTAATGCGCCCAACATATTTTTGTATATTTATGAGTGTGTGTGTGTGTGTGTGTGTGTGTGTGTGTGTGTGTGTGTGTGTGTGTGCATGTGCCCGCTCAACATGTTCATGTCATGTCTACTTCTAATCATCTTTGAAATAATGAAGAGGATATGGAAGACTGACAGATTGTGTTTGTGTGTACAATGTACCCGTGTGTCTGAGTTTGTGTGTGTGTGTGTGTGTGTGTGTGTGTGTGTGTGTGTGTGTGTGTGTGTGTGTGTGTGTGTGTGTGTGTGTGTACATACAAAAAGCCTGTGTCTTTCAGAAACCTCATATCTCCCAAAAGTCACCTTCTCAGTAATTGAGAAACACAGCTGATTTTCCCAATTTGACGGGCCTATAATCAGAGCCTTGTTTCATATCTGGAACACTTCATAGCCATTTAAGCAGTGCGTGTATACGTGCGCATATGTGCATTTCCTGGAATTTTCGAGGAAATGCACTCAATTATAATAAAGTTTCAGTGACAAAACACATTAGAGACGCATTAAATATATACTTTCCAGAATTCCATCATTTTGTTAGTTAGGCCATGGCAGAGCCATCTTTGCTGATGGCTCCTGCAGGATGCCGCCATGTCTTCAATTATGATGAATTATGCTTATACGTATTACACTCATGACACCAGCCTGTAAATGCACATTTGCATTAGACCTTGGAGGAAAAGAGCAATTGTATATAAAAAGCTGTTATGGATCCACAGGGCCCAGGAACAGCTGGAACAGCTCGCTGGAGTGCAGTCTCTCTTTAGTTCAATTTGCATGGCAAAAATTATCACTTCTTTCAATTTAGCAGCCTGTTCAATATGTGCAAGCAGGCATCATAGAAGGCAAACACAACTATGAAGAAGATTTGGCTCTCCAGCAATTAAAAAAACAACATTTTCCTGATGGAAATCTGTGCGGAGGGATTAAAAATGCACCCTTGTTTGTTGGCTAAGAGAGAAAATAAATTTGAGAGATTATCAGAGCTGAACCCAGTGAGCTTTCCACCTATTACAAGTAACACGTATAACAAATTCACTAGGGACAGGGGCTAGAGGTAGGAGAGGGGAGAGAGGAGAGTCAAGACTAAAGGATGAAAGGAAGGAGGGAAGAGGAGATGTGGGATATGAGAAAGCTGGTGATTAGAAAATTCACCATGTTGGTAGGGGAAGTCAGGAGAAAAGAAGAATGGGCGATTAGAGCTGGAGGAAGATAGATGGAGAGAAAAATATAGTATGGTGGAGCAACAAAAGTATCAAGGATAAGAATATACGCAGCAAACACATACTCGCTCATTACTCAACAAGGGAGTTCCCAGTACAGCTACTGTAGTAACCACAGTAGCACAAAATACATTGTAAAAGACAGAGAGGGAGAACTGAGATTGCAATGCCCTCTAATGTTGGGAAAAGGCTTCAGATTCCTTAAGAAATATGAAGCAATACTTGCCCTGAGGGTTAAGGGTTACCTCTGTCCAAATAATTACATTCATAGACAACTATTTTGCATCAGGAAAACAAGCTTTTGGGGAATATTAATGCTGTCCAGATCCCCATCAGAAAGAAAACCGTATATTCAAAATGAACATATTTTACCATATTCTAATCTATATGTTCAGACTGAACCAGGTATGTTCATATTGAATGTATCAGCAAAATCTTCCCTTCCAACGTGTGTTCAATCTTTGGTTCTCTGCTAATGCTATTTGAGAAAGTGTTACATTTATGGAAATAAAGCCACCTGGTTAAGGTTAAGGAAAGATGTGCTTTTGGTTAAAAATGGAAAAAGTCAACATTATATCGAAGTATCACCTGGGATGTGATGCATGGCCTCTGGTGTGGCAGACAAATCCGAGCCTTTACATGTTCTTGTGCTACGTAAAGCTATTCTACTTCTGGGAGGAGAGGAGAGGAGAAGATGTAAAATAGCAATAAAAAACAAGTCATTACATATTCACTCTATAGGTTTTGGAAAAGCAGGGGAGGATCAGGTGAAGGAAAGTCAAGAGGGATGTAGTCGAGAAAGCAACAGTATAAAATGAAGAAAAAAAAATATGCATTATGCGTTACTGTCACCCTCCTTCACATCCCCCCCAACCACCTTGATCTTACCCTCTTTACTTTCTCTTTTCCTCTGTAAGTCAAAAGTATTTATATGATCAAGAGGCTGTCTCTGCGACAGACAGATCTCGCTCCCCGAGAAACCAGCCATAAGCCACAGGATTAAATGTGTGTTAGAGTCTGTGTTGAGCTAATGTTCAGTGTGAGAGTGCTCGCCGGCCTCTGTGTGTGTGTGTGTGTGCGCAGTGTACCAATATGAGCGCCTGTGCATGAGGCGCTGTGTCCCACTGCTTGTCAATGCAAGCATCATTTTTTATTTATTTTTGCCTCCAAGCTCACCATTAAACCTCGTTATTAATTGTGCGTAGAATATCAATCGATAATTGACAGCAGAGAATGATTACCAAAATACTCCACCAGTGGCGAACACAGGTAAATGATTAGCAGCGGCATATTAATGGACAAGATCAATCAATGACTCGTAATTAACGTCAGAGTTGTCGTCCGCACCAATCAATCTGTGATATCCAGTGATGGGTTATAAAACCTGGTTGGAGGACCGTTCCACTGCGCTTGGCAGCCTGTCCAATTTAACACTGATGACCAGCATTAAATTACTAGACGCTACCAGGGGATGACTGATACATTTCAATTTAGCCATGTTGCAAGAACAAAGCACTACATTTCCATGGCTCGTCTATATAAATTAAATTAGCTATTTTTAGCCGCAAGGTTTAATTACTTGGTCACATGCTACAGACTAGCCTTAAGGACCTGTTTGCATCCGTAACCCCACCGATGACCACGAATGGATTACCCGACTGTCTAAAAGATAATTAGTGCTCGCTGATTGATCCGTGTTAGTCCTTTGATCGAGTGCCCGTAGAAATCCATACAGTCAGTAAACCTGTGATACGGTTAATCTGAAAGGTGGTGGTGAAAAGCAGCTCAAACAGATCTGTTGCAGAGGTGCAGGTTGTGAGGTTGGCCGCCGCTCTCGGTTTGATTCTGACAGGCTGAATGTAGCCCAGAATACATTTCAGAGCCCGGGAGACGGTGAGAAATGTGTGTGGGTTTTGTCTTGTGTGCATGTGCGCACGTGTGCGATTGAGTATGTTTGGTGAGTAAATTAAGCCTCTGGAGCCACAGGACAAATCTGACAGACGAAAAGGAAGAGTGGGAGCCCAGAGGAGAGATGAGAGCACAGAAGAAGTGCTGAGCAGAGGAGAGGAAAACAGAGGGGCAGGGGACAGGAGAGGGGAAGAGAGGAGAGGTGGAGTTAAGCTGAGCGGAGCAGCAGGAAGGAGAGCAGATGAAACAGACACGAGGGGATCAGGCAGAGCGGAGGACTCGTGCAGCACATTTTCATCGTCTGACTCCGAGAGAAACTTCACTTGAGGATTTCTCGACATAAACATCAGGAAATATGCACACAAAAAAAAAAGAGTATAACACTTTTATAATGACCTGTCAGAGACGCAGACAGGGGTCCAAAGCAAGCTGGAGTGTTGAAACCTCTCATCAGCTGCCCTCCTGACCTCGCTTTATCACACCAAGACGCCGTGGAACACACACTCCTCAATTAGAAGCCGCAGCATGACAAAGGATGCTCCCTCTTTGGAAACGGTGCTGCCTCTCAGTGTCAAGTGTGTTAAGCAAGTTGAGAAATTAGCGTTTTTGTCCACCGGCTTCAACAAGGTGTGAATCCATTACCGCCTATTTCATTACTTTACCTTTTAGATTGGTTTTTAGAATAGAATTGCAGGTCCATACAATGATTGGTTACCTGCCAAGGGCCGGTAGAGTAGACTAATTCACCGGCCACAGCCAAAATGTTACGGCGTTTGGCTGGTGGCTGGTTTTAATTTTCCAGCCTCTTTTTAAAGCCTCGGTCCCCCAAAATGTCAGCATGGATCAAGGGGACATTTAATTACCACATTTATTTACCTTTCTTTCCAGCCTTGACACAAAAAAAAGGATTTATTTGCTCGCTTGCTTTTTCGATTTACATATCTACTTTTGACATTTTATTAGTCATAATGCATTTCGCTAAAAGTATTCCTGAGCCAGGCTCGAATAGAGCACATTTATACCACGAGGAGCTTGAAAGTGTCTGATACTATGAGGTCTCTCACAGGCAGCCATGAGGAGATCAGTGCCAAGATCTGTGCCCCAAAGGGGTTCGAATTAGATCTTTTGTGCCGGAGGAAATCCCACCGTTCTTGTCTTCCTGTTAGCTTGACAGACTGCGAATCACAATCTCTCAACTGTCCATCAGACAAAATCCTTTCCAAAAAGACTGCAGATTCCTGTTTTTTTTCTTTAAGATTGGAACTACAGTGATAGTGTGAAGCCAATAAGTGTCTCGACGTTCCTGGTGTCACTGTAGAAATCCCTTGTATTTCTGCTCAGCCCACACTGAGGGTCGTGCAGACTTTACAATGACGAGGACAAATGGTTCTCATAGCCTCCACGGTAGTTTTTGAGGTTCCCTTTGTCATCTTGAACAATGTACAAACAACACAAACTCCACCCAACATGTCGTCATGATTTCTGTGACCAAATCAACCTGCTTGATGCTGTCAGAAGCTCTAAGAGTGTCCGTCTCTTTCTATCGAATTATTTATCTCTTTTTCTATCACTCAACTCTCTCTTCCCCTCCTTTCCTCTGCTCCTGCCTCACTTCCTCATGAGCCCATTTTCAGTTTCTCCACCCACCCCTTATTTCTCCTCCTCCTTATATTCATCCTCCTCTGCCTTCCTCTGGTCAGGATACGGTGATGAATAGTTTCCATACCACTGAAGCCTCAGCTGCTGCAGCAATGGCTGTGTTTGAATGTATATATATATATATATATCTGTGTGTGTGTGTGTGTGTGTGTGTGTGTGTGTGTGTGTGTGTGTGTGTGTGTGTCTTCATACAGCATTTCTGAAGATAGGAGAGAGAAACTAAAAATGGAAAGCAGAGGAAGACCAAGACGCAGACCGACAAAGAAAGTAGAAGAAAGTGTGCTGTACTGTACTGTGAATATTTTAACATTTGATTTCACCCGAGAAGGTAAGAGGGGGAAAAGGGGGGGGGGGGGAGTCCAGGGACAAAGTACGAAAGTGTGTAAGAGAGAAAGAGAGCGAGGAAAATGGAGACGCCACCATTATATAACATTGTTTAACTGAAATAGGGTAGAAAATGAACAAATGGGCATGGTGGCAGATATTTGGGAATAAAATGCTGTGTAAGGCTCTGGTCTCATCACTACAAACAACTCACGTTCACACACGCACGCACCACACACACACAACACACACACACACACACACACACACACACACACACACACACACACTTTGGTATAAGCAGCTCACGTTCGCTGCCACAGCCCAAGAGCTACCGCAAGAATATTTATTGGCTACCAGCTCAATGGCTGTATTGAAGAGAAGGATGGAGAGATAGAGAGAGAGTGTGTGTAAGAGAGAGAGAGAGAGAGAGAGAGCGAGAGAGAGAGAGGGGAGGAGAGGGACAGAGCGAGAAAGAGCAAACTGAAGCAAGCAGAAAATGAGGAAAGAGGGAAAGAGGCTGTTGCCGGTTCTATCCTTCTTTCCCTTCATCCTCCCTGTAAGCCAATTTATATTTCTCTTTCTTCCGCAACACAACACACCATACAGCCACGCACGCGCCCACACGCACGTCTCCCCTCTCACTCACACACATGCACAGACACCTCACAGACATCCTCACACGCACGCAGACACCATCACACAGACACACACTTCCTTTTCTTCACACGCGCACACCAGAAGCAGCATCTTTCTCTTTTTTTTACTGCAGAAGAAGAAGAAAAAAATAAAAAAACTCAGCACGCAGTCTCTCTATGTCACTGCGTGTGAAGTGCCCTTATGACTGTGTGTGTGTGTGTGTGTGCGTGAGAGTGCGTGCGTGCGCGTGTCGCATCCCCCTTACCTTGCGCGCGCGAGGAGAGCGAGCTCAGAACGAGACTCCACAGAAAACAGCGCATCACCGTCATTCCTCCGTCCGTCATCCCCTCGTTCATCACTCTCATCCTCCTCTCCGTCGTCCCCCTCTTCATCCTCCTCTTTGGCGACGCGGGGTGCGCGAGACAGCGTTCCGTGCCGCTATTAGCAATATCATTAACGGCAATACATCTTCCGCGAGCCGAGCGCGAGCCCTCTAAGCTCTCACCGGGCCGCATGCTGCTTCACATCCAGAAAAACGGAGGGGGAGAGAGAGAGAGAGAGAGAGAGAGAGAGAGAGAGAGAGAGAGAGAGAGAGAGAGAGAGAGAGAGAGAGGGAGGGAGAGAGAGGAGAGAGAGAAAGAAAGAGAGAAGGGGGTGGGGGGCGCGTGGGGGGCGCGTGCGTTTTCTTTGCCTCCTCCTTCTAACATAGACTAGATAAATCCTTCATATCCCCAAAATGATATGCACCATCCAGAGAGAGGGACGCAGAGGGAGACGGGACGGGCACACAGGTTGTCTCTGTTTTTAAATCCACTCTCCGACGCTCGTCGTCAATGCCTCTCTATTCCGTCCCGTTCCTCTCGCAGAAGAGTGACAGAGAGTCAGAGAGAGCTTCAAATCCACAGCGCCTCCGGGCTGCATCTCCTCTTCATTCTGAAATATCCCGCTTTCTGCTCGGCTTTCCTCTCCCCCCCACCCGGACCCCGCTCTCCTTAAAAAGCCTCTCCTCCCGTGTTGAGTCTCCTGTCCTCCGTGTCTCGCGTGTCTCTTATAAAATCCCCTCTGCGGTGTTTCTGTCCCCTTCTCGGTGTCTCAAAAAACGCACAGGGGCATTTGTTTGGATGTGTTCTTGTGGCCGGATGACCCTCCTCTCGTCCGCCTGTCTCTTCACTCGTGCGCGCCTGTCAAACCTTCCTCTTCTTCTTCTTCTTCTTCTTCTTCTTCTTCTTCTTCTTCTCCTCCTCCTCCTCCTCCTCCTCCTCCTCCTCCTCTTCTCCTCCTGTCCACCTCACAAACAACCGCGAGGAAAATGTTGCATCTTCAGCCCTCCTGAAAAGAAGATAATGAATCACTCTCTCGTCAGTCGGACTTCTTTCCCTTCAATGTCCTGCTACCAGACAAGCCAAACCGGAGCTTGCGCGTTATGATAAGAGAAAGTCCTCCTTTAGTTCTCCGTGAAAGTCCAACGAGGAAACGATAGAAATGACAACCCCTGTTGCTGTCAGAAAGAGGAGACGTGTATCATCGTCCCCTCTGCTTGCTGTACTTCGGTGTATTCTCCCGGTGTGGCGGCTGGTGCGTCTCTTCCTTTCACCCCGCCAGTACAGAAATGCTGCCTTCAAGTGCTCCTCGTAATAACCTCCTGCTTCCACTCACATGCTTTTGCTCGGAAACATTAGCATAAAATGGGCTCTGTTGAAAGTAGACTGTTTGTTTGGGGTGCATGTTGGTTCGTTTTGAACACCGGGCCGTGTGCAGACAGAGGATGGCACCAGTGGCGCAGAGGAACGGGCGCGTGCCAAAACCTTACCTCTGGATGCTCAAATTTGAACAAAACAAAGAGGAAGACGAAACCAAGCCACATTCAAACCAAAGTGTGTGAAAAATAGCACTGCCCTGTAACGGTGAACCTCATGGTCACATGGACCAGCCGATAACTGTTGGCCCAGCATACCTCATTGATCCACTTGTCCACTGACATGAAATCAATAAGGAAGAGTTTGGGATTTGGTGGCACATGATAGACGCAGACGCTCATCCCTTCGTCCGGTGAAGTGAGGCTGTTGAGTTCTTCGTGGCAACTCGTGATGTTCAAGTCGATATATGTGAATGTTAAGAGGCAATCCAATTCAACTGTGTGTTAGCTGCTAGGGCTTCTGCTGTGACATCAACCCAGTCCACTGGGAACGTGTGGAAATGGAGTAAAACATCTACAAATAAGTATTGCTATATTAATATCTTAGATGACCGACTAAATATTATACATTGAAATATATTATCCATACCACTAATAACACGTCTATCAATTGTTCAAAAGCAACAGCTCCTTTAAGCTCCTTGAGCCCTGAATGTCACATCTTGGCAACTCTGTGAAACTTCCTGGAATTTTCCTAGTTGTATTTTAAGCATTGGTAGTTTGCTGCAATCAAAAAATGATCTCATCCAAAACATGCAGGCAGAAATGAGGAAAGCTATCAAGAATACCTTCTGTCACCTCCAACTCCAAATAGTATCACATAATGACAGTGATGTAATTACGTTTCCCTTTCTTTGTCAGTCTAGCACAGCCACCTCTTTTACTGAGGTACAATTAAATTGCGTGTAGACTTGTACTTTAAAAAGAGAAAATGATGAGTAGCAATCAAGTCAATAACAACAAAAAGCCTAAGTGCCGCTGTGAACCGAATATGCTTCACGAATATAACAGAGCAGCCTGGGAAATACATACTCACATCATAATATTCATCAGCTTGAGTTTGCCAGCTGACATCTTCATGGTTTGAGGCAAATGGAGCTTAAGATTTTTTTGTTGCATGTTATTGTCATGCGATAACCAAATGTGTCACAGCTTTTGTAGGGAGGGACTTAAATGGGCATGATGGCAATTGTTGCACAGTAAACAGTGGAGTTCAAACAGTGGAATTTGAGGTGTGGGTTTGATTTTGAGACGCACTCAGCGGATTTTAACTGAATGAACTGTCTTGGGTATCTATTTTTCAGATACATACATTTTTGATTTACCCCCAGAAGAAGCCAGGGTATCAGAACCCATCTCCGACCATCCGTTTCTGGCTGCATGGCATGTGGTTTTCCTCCAAGGTTATGAATGGACTGTGCTCAGAGTGGAGATCATGTTAAGTCCTTGAACTCGAGGCCTTTTGAGTTAAGAAAGCAGGGAGCTGGCGGGTGGAGTTTGTGGAAACCTCAGTTTGTAGTAAGGAGATTAAGTGTGTTTTAATTACTTGGATTTAAAACTACTATCACTGAAAATGAACATGACATTGTTGAATATGAGGTGATTTCATTTCATATTCTTTTGTCATCAAATCATTTCATTAGTGCCTTATCTTTAATTAATTAACTAACTGCACATAGGATTTACTGATGCCAAAAAAAAGAAGCACTTTGCCAGACAAATCCAAAAGAAATACATAAACACATCAATATCACTTCTGTTAGAAATATGAATGAAGTTACATGTCAGGGGGCTTTCAGAGGGAGACTCGTCACTGATCAGCCCCGAGGGAAACATGCCAAGCTCATTTCTCATTTAGAAAACCAGTCATGTTATTGGTCATTTTCATTTCTGTAGTGTAATCAAAGTAATTGACAGTGCTTCAGATTTGTTGGCCACTCATTCTCAGTCGTTTCAGTGTAATCTACGGTGTTTATGTATTGGTATGCGTGTGTGTGTGTTTTTTTCTGAAAACAATTTAGGGAATTTATGTGAGGCGGAGGAATATCCTCACAGGTGTAGCCGTATAAATGCGCCTGTGTGAGGGTTAATCAGAATATGTGTGGGTGCTTGTGTGCCTGAATGTGTGTGCGAACATGTGTGTGTGTGTGTGTGTGTGTGTGTGTGTGTGGGAAATCTGCTCCCACACGTTCCCTTAAAGCACTCTCCTGCCATCTACAGGCACAGTCTCTCTCCCCTCGTCTCCCTCCCTCTTTCTCCCCATCACAAACCCAGTGTTAATCATCCTGGCATCATCTAAATATTCACCGCACGCCTTGGGAGTGTGCATGCTGCGCACACCGTGTGTATGCATGTACCTAACCGCACATGTGTCAAGTCCTCTGTGTGCGGATTTGTCGGCCATACATTGTGGGTCTGCGTGTTGCTTTTAGAAATCAATGAGCCATGTGTGAGGTTTCCGTCCTGTGTGTGTGTGTGAGAGAGAGAGAGAGAGAGAGAGAGAGAGAGAGAGAGAGAGGAAGAGAAAGAACAAGACAGGAGAGTGGACAGAAGGAAGAGGGCAAGGGGAGGGAGGGGTGTGAGGTAGGATATGGATGTGAAGGGAGAGCAGAGGGAAGAATATCGCTATATAAAAGAAAGAGAGACCCGAGAGAGTGGGACATGAGCAAAGAGATGAGGGAAGGCAGTAAAAGAAGAAGGAGAGAAGCAAAATGAGTACGAGAGGAGAGAGGGAGAAGGAGAAGAAATATGATGAGGCACAGCGACGCAAGGGAAGGAAAGAGGGGAGGAAAGTGAGAGTAAAAGGAAGAGGGAGGGAGACAGAAAAGAGGGGGAATGGGGGGAAATGGGAGGTACAACATGTAAAACATTCAGGCGAGAGAATTGTAGACAGGGAATGAAGGGAAGGGAGGAGGACAGAGGAGGGGGATGGGAGTCTGCCTAAAAAATAAATGGAAATGTATGTGTGAAAGGGAGAGAGAGAGAGGCGAAACTGAGAAAGAATGAGATGGTCGAGCTGGAGAGACTTGCATGAGTAAAACACTTTTCTGAATGCTTCTTTGCGGTCGCCCCCCAACAAGTAGACATACTGAAAGGCAGATGTAATGTCCTCTCATCCTGTGTGACTCCCCCGTCGACGCTGTGGAGTCCTTCCGCTTCCTGGGCTCCATCATTTCCCAGGACCTCAATTGGGAGCTGAACATCAGCTCCATCGCCAAGAAGGCCCAGCAGAGGATGTTCTTCCTGAGGCAGCTGAAGAAATTCAACCTGCCGAAGAAAATGATGGTGCACTTCTACACTGCCATCGTTGAGTCCATCCTCCGCTCCTCCATCACCGTCTGGCACACCGCAGCCACTGCCAAGGACAAGGCCAGGCTGCAGCGCATCATCCGCTCTGCTGAGAGGGTGATTGGCTGTAATCTGCCATCCCTCCAGGACTTGTTCGCCTCCAGGACTCTGAGGCGAGCTAGGAAGATTGCAGCTGACCCCTCTCACCCTGGACATAACTTGTTTGAGTCCCTCCCCTCTGGCAGGAGGCTGAGGTCCATCAGGACCAACACCTCACGCCACACTAACAGTTTCTTCCCGTCGGCAGTCGGGCTCATTAACAGGGCTCGGGTCCCCCACTGACTGACTCTGTCACCCCCAGTTATTTTTATTTTTTATTTTTATTCTTATTTTCATTTTTATTTTTCTCTTCTTTCTTTCTCCTTACCGGTCACTCCTCTGCACACTTCATATTTAAACACTCATGCCACTTAACATACACTTTTAACTTAACGTACACTCACATTAACGTATCTGTTGTCTGAGCACTTTATCTTATCTTATCTTATCTTATTTAATACCCATTGCACTGTTGTTGTCGTTGATTGTTGATTGTTGTTTGTCTCGTCTAACGTCCCATGTCCATGTCCAATGTATGCACCTTCCGCCTCGAAAAATTCATCGTTTGTGAAAACCAGTGGTGTATAGTAACGAAGTAGAAATACTTCGTTACTGTACTTAAGTAGTTTTTGGGGATATCTGTACTCTACTTTACTATTTATATTTCTGTTTACTTTTACTTTTACTTCACTACATTTTGCAAAGAAAAATGATACTTTTACTCCGATACATTTCTCCTGAAACCTTCGTTACTCGCTACAAAATCAAATCTATCTTTAGAAAAAAAACATCGGGGACTGTGGTGGAACACAGACTCCACCAAGCAGGTTTTGCGAATCACAATGTTTTGCATTAGCCCTCTACATCCTCTAGTCCAGCGCTCCCAAACCTTTATGCGCCACAGACCGGTTACGTGAAGACAATATTTTCACAGACCGGGTCCGACCTCGGAAAGACGGGAGACAACGACACCCAACGTGTGTTCGTTATGTCCAGTCTACTCCTAACTAAACCTTTAGTCCAGTCTACTGCTTAACTTATAACGCGCTGCACAAAGACAGGATGTTGGAATGGAAGCAGGTTTTCATGCTTTTTTGGCGATCTCAGGATACTCTGCCTTGGTTTCCAGATCACCGACAGAGTTGTAACAGACTTACGTTTCATTTTTAGAGTAACGTAACATCTTGACATGTGTCAAGAGATTCCGTCTGAGGTTACCACAGACGGATGTATGCGGTCATTTTTCACAATAAAACATCTTTCCGGCCTTGATTTTTTTTTATTTAATTGAAATGTTTCATTCATTCTTTCTGTGGCCCGGTACCAAGAGACCCACAGACCGGTACCAAGAGACCCACAGACCGGTACCAAGAGACCCACGGCGGGCGGAATGAGCATACTTATAACCACACTGTTACAAGTCCTTCATAGTGTCATATTGCTTTTTGGAGAATTATGATGATAAGTTCATAGTAGATGCAAAAGTATACTTAGGTACAATATATTATGTTGAACATAATATATATGGATGGATCCCAGCCAACCCAGTTATTGTATCAACACAACTCCTGGTCCTTGGTCATGGTGGCCACAGCACTTAAACGAATAAACTTCATAATTCTCAAAATTCCGACCCTTTGCTTTTTTATTAAAAGCATGTACTTGTACTTTTACTTTCAATACTTAAGTACATTTTATATCAGAAAAATACTTTTGATACTTAAGTACAGAAAATATCAGATACTTTAAGACTTTTACTCAAGTAGTATTTTAATAGGTGACTTTTACTTTTACTGGAGTAATTTTCCAGTAAGGTATCTTTACTTTTACTCAAGTACGGCTTTTGGGTACTTTATACACCACTGGTGAAAACATTCCTGGCAAATAAACAGTTTCTGATTCTGATTCTGATGTCCTAGAAACCCAGGAAGCTAAGGTTGACTTTGCATACTTTACTCATTCTACTGTATATTAAGCCTCATCCAGAGCAGCTTGAATTGCAAGCAGGTAGTGGCATCAGTGTCTTGTTCAAAGTAATGGTGTTGACAGAACTGAACCGGTCAACTTGTCCTCATTTCCCCCCCCCCCCCACAGACTGGTGCCACTGGCTGAAACCACACGCTCCATACGTGATTGTTTGTCTGTTTTTTTTATCTCCAAAAAACGATTTATTTGTGTCCATTATGGTGCAATTGTTCTGATCATAGCAATCACTTTGTTTTTCACGATTTGAGATGACGCCCCTCGTCTCTTTGGAAGACAACAGCTGACAAGTGCTTAAATCAATCTGAAGTTTCTGCTCCATATACGATCCTCATTGCCGTAATTGTGGACGGCACAACGGAGCACGGCAAATCTCTTCAGAATCTTTTTACACAGATTATGTTTGGTATTGGGTTTGACATGTCTGTGAGTTCTCCCGAGACAAGAACGCACAGTGCAGCAGGCGAAGCTTAAAGGGAATTCATTAGTGACCTACAAGAAAGAGCAGCACTGCCCTTCTGTGCAATGACAATTGTATTTTCTGTCAGACCAACACCTTCTTTTTTGAAGGTGCTAAGAGACGCTGGCAGCATGAGATGAGGGATGTTCTTGCACTAACACAAGACAGTCGGGGGGGGGGGGGGAAGTTTCTTTTATATAATTTATTAACTTTGATTCTATAATGAACTGCTGTTAAACTGTTGGACCTGGGTACAGCCTTACCTCACCTTGTGCAGTAAACCAGTAAAACTGGCATACTAAAGCTAGAATGACATGTCGTCTGACAACGTTGAAAGGCAAAGTGTACAGATTTGGGATTTAAAAAGTGACGTTGTGTCAAAACAAAAGGGCATGAGAAAACATGTCACATCCTGCCAACTCTTGAACCTTTAGACATGCTGCAAATTGCTTCGGGAAGTGTGCATGAACTGCAGATTGTTGGATTTAGAATGTTTTCAGCGGTTCACAAATCCAACGTTTTGGTTTCAGACGCCATTCTCCTTTCTGACAAGCACTTCTGTTGAAGCGTTCTGACTCCTGAAGACTTTTCAACAATGATCTGTCAGAAACCACCGTCCACCTTTTATTATCAATCTTCCTTATTAATATTACACACATCGGAAGAGCAGTGAACTACATGGAGTCCCGCATGACAAAATGCAGGGTGCTGGCGAATTTAGAGGTGATCTCCGTCTTTGTTATTCATCTAATCACCCTGGAGATTAAAAAAAAAAGTGGGTTACGACAATAGGCAGGAGAAAGACACTAGTAGTTGCCTCAATCAGATTTCACAAACTGACAAATGCCGTTCTCCCTGGGTACAGGATCCAAAATGCTTTGCAAATATCAAGCCTATTTGATATGAAGGGGACTCCCTTCAGATGCGGTGGCTACGCTCGAGAACAGCAGGGGAACAACATCCTCACAGCAGGGAGGCAACAAGACCCTGTCAAGTGTGTATTCCGACAATTTGACTTGAGCCCCTCTGGGACTGGCATAAAGCGGTCATGTGTGTAAATGAGAAGGAGGCTTAACTGCTACTGCGGACCATAGAAATCTTTTTTTTTTTTTAAAGATTTTGTGAAAGAGCAGCATCCAAGCAAAACAAAAAGGATGGATTTATTTATTTTTTGTCAGTGGAGCATGGTCCCTCAACGGGATATCCACTAATGAGGTAATTGACTAACGAGATATCCAATCAGGAGCCACAGTGCCGGAGGGCGGGAAGGCGGCTGCTGTCGACACAATCGAGTGATTCCCATTTTGCAAACACACACATGCACACACACACACACACACACACACACACACACACATGGAGGCATTTATGCCCACTCACTCTTCAACAGAGAGAATATTTGTTCATCACCAGCTGCTCACAAGCATTGTTGCTTTTGGGGTGTGTGTGGAGGCAGACAGATTGTATATGGGTGTGTGAATGTGTGTGTCGGTCTGTGTGAAAGGGGGGAAATGTACGACAAGTGGCAGCATCATTGACTTTACAACAAGTTGCCAGTGGCTATTGCAAACAGAGACACCCACACACATGCACTAACACACACACACACACACACACACACACACACACACACACACACACACACACACACACACACGGTACCAGGTTTTTGGCTCTGATTAGTTTCACACATGACAGAAAACATCAGGAGTGTTGCCCTCGGTTTCTGTGAGGATAGATACAGATGCCATCTGATTGAAAAGGGGAAGAGGGGAGGAATGGCATTACCATCCGTGTCCTGTAGAAACCCTGTATGCGTAAAAGCCAACTGGTGATATGAGGTTTCTGTGACACCATAACAACAATTATATTGTGTTGTTAAGGTGAAGGATACCGTAGTGCTTTATGTGCTCAGGAAGCCCCATGACTTCTTAGGTTAATATATTTATTATTCATTCCTGAAAATTGTGAAAATGTGAAGCAGGAACATTGTGTGTCTAATAGATCTGCTGCAATTATTACATAATTACCTGATTGCGAATATTTGAGCCGACTATGATCATTTTGCATAATTGTGGGATTCAGCAATCACGGGAATTGTAAGCCAATGGTACAAATGTGGTGATAGAAATAGAAAGTGAATTTGCTGTGTATTCATGAGCTGTGTCTACCTGAGGACAAGGTTCCAATGTCAGGACAGAGTGTCAGAGTGGATGTGGTCAGCAGTAAAGTTGTCTAATGTAGTAGTAAATGTACAGTGTGACCCCGAAGTGAGCAACAACTTCGGCCCTGATGGCACAAGAACAACAAAAACACGTGAATTGATGTTTGTACATATTCATTACTACTAAATGTAACACAAATACCTGCTTTTAACAGTTTGTAGCAGAGAGCATCCCTTCTAAATGTATCAAGCTCCTTACTGGAATCAATGAAAGAACTAAACGAGACCGATCAACACTGCTTTGCAGTAAAACATGGTGGAATAACTCATTCTAATTCCTGCCTGGATTTGGACAATTAGTCATCAACTAAAATGCATAATTGTGACAGCCCGCGAGTCAAAACAAGAAAGACTACAAGCAGTGGCTGCTGCTTTGTACAGATGTATTTTTTGACATTTACAATTACAAATTGAAGGCTTAGTTAAAGATTCAAGCATTTGCTCTACATGCCACGTAATTGAATAACTACAAATCTACGGATGTGCGATGCAAATTCACGTGCCAGGACTGTTCTAGATGCTCAGACCCTGGTCTTTACTTTGTCTCCTCCCGTTGGCGTTGTGTTCGATTGACATCTGTCTTTCCTAAGTGTTTCAGTTGATAAGAGAGACATGTTTTGTCACCAGTGACACAGAAAACAAACATTCTGGAGGATTACACCGTTCAGACAAGTCTGAGAGCAATACTGGTGGTCCTGTTGCACATTGAAGAGAGATATTGATGTAGCGTCTGGTTTTTAAGGGGAGAAGCGGACGTAGCCCCCAGACACCACTTCCCATTACTTTCAGATAGTGGTGATTTGGATGCAATCGACTGCGCTCCAATGCACTATGTATGTGTGTGTGTTCAAAGATGCTTTTTGTGTGTAATCTCTAATAAAGCAGTGATGGACCATGTGTGCAGCCATTTTGAGCGAGACGGACTAAATCTAAGTATTGTACTGCCGGCTCTGATACTCTCTCGTCTCACACACCGCCTGCAGGGACGGAGGAATGTTCTAACGCCGTTGTTTAGCTACATCTCAGTCCCTCGTTTCACTACCTCTTTCCTCTTTACACTATCAGAGCAGGACACAAACACACCCTCAATCAAACACACATGCACAGGCAGGGCGTTTTTTGGGGTTGTAAATCCAGCACCAACCGTGAAGCTGTCACCAGCCTCACCTGATTAATGGGGAGCATGTGTACACTGTGTGCTTGTGCCAGTATGTAGACTATGTGTGGGTATGTGTCTTTGGGATGAGGGGTGTCAAATGTATAGCTTTCAGTTTAATGAAGTAAACAATGAGGTCACACTTATAAAAGCATCAAAGGAGAGAGAGAGAGAGAGAGAGAGAGAGAGAGAGAGAGAGAGAGAGAGAGAGAGAGAGAGGAGGATGAGCATAGTGGTGTATAAGTGTGTCCAGCCATGATGCCAAGTCAAAAAAGGAAAAGAGGAGACTGTTGTGCATGTAATTCCATATAATAATAAAAACTAAAATTCATCATCTGATCTGTATCAATACATTTTGATTAAAAATAAAACTGCAATAACTGTTGAAAAATGCAATTCATGGTCATTGTTTCCACATTGTTCACTCAGTCCAAGAAGTTAAATGTCTCTCCTCTTCATCACAAAAACTGTGTGTTCACATTTCAGGTTTGTAATCATAATCCCTGGTCGGATTACTGGCCTAACAGAAAAGCCAAAGCCTGAGTTGAGTTGAAGGTCCAAATCCCAATAATATATTCATGAGACTCCATGTAGACTAAGCAGACTCAAGTCAATATATCAAATATATAAAACAATGTATATAGCCCAATATCATTAATCACACATCTTCCCCAAGGGGCTTTACAATCTGTAATACTTATGTTTTTCCCATTGATCAACCTCTGTTTAAGCTTTATTTTTTGATAGAAAATTAGTAAAACCGATTAAATTATTGTCCGATATACATGTGGCCATATAAACTATTGTCACAGAATAATGTGGTGTACGTGTTTAGATGTGGCGCTGTCCTATAGGTACTGAAAAGTAGCGGCAGACACAGTTTCCTGTTTGCTTTGCTTATGAAAAAAATTGCTCGCAAAGACTCTCATCACACACACTTGAAGGATCATCAGCAGTAGGTCTCTTTGCTTTAGTGTCCCTGAATGAGTCATGCAGCAGCTCAGTGTATCAGACCCGTTGTACTGTACTGGTGCTTTGCGTCAAGAAAAATGCTTTACAAACAAGTATTATAATTATTATAACTACTGTAGGAAAAATATCATTGTATATCCCACCCTTTCAAGAGTGTATAGCTCTAATCACATAGCCATGACCTCAACAACGTGTTGAAATGACCAGCAGGCTGAGCAACATGCCGCCATAGAGCAGCATTAGAGCTGACGGACTGCTGCTGAAAACTGGAAAGCACTTCAACTACAGCTCTGCTATGGATTGTGTCACAAAACGGGATTGTTGCTCAGGTGTAAAAACATGTTTTTGTCACAGCTGATATTGACATTTTTCAAACTTGTATTTATTTTTAATGAAATGAGTGTTTTAAAGGGGTATGCCTAGCCGAGCATCTAAATGTGATGGGAGGGCAGGGCGACTGTGTTAGACTTTTTATTACGTGAGTAATGGTCAGGCAGGGTGCAATGTTGTCTTGACTCTTGTTTGACCCGACACAGAAAGCGTGTGGGGTTAACCCTTTGTCGCTCGAGAAATCGATTGTTTCTGCCTTGCGGTGTTCCAGATGCGGACTACATGCACCCAATCATGTCCGGACTTTGACATCCGACTTCATGCCAAAAAGACCATTCAAACAGAATTTGATGCAGAGAAAATTCATCTTCTCTGGGTTATCTATGTCATCTTTTTTACAGATGACTCAGACGATATAGATATATATTGACAAACATAAAAAATACAGGACATGCTCAGGGCAACACTCTTGTATGCACATTTCAAATGAGCTCACCTGACGCTCAGATCTCACTGTACAGAGATAACAGTACCCCCCCTGCTCAGCTACGGTGTAGGTATATAAAAAGCAGTATGCAGGGACCTACTGTTGCTTACAATGAGACCATAGGGTAGTTATTGTGTGTGCAAAGAGCTTACATTCAACGCTTATGATTGTCAGCATAAGTGGACCCATATGTCAGGTAATGATAAGGAAGACTGTAAAGAACAGCATGACTGAAGCAATAGTGAATCCAACCAAAAGCTGCTGATGTTGAGATGGGGTGACTCTGCTGCAGTAGTTTCTTTGAATGGATGATACAGGATTTGTCTTCTGTTGCAATGGTTTTATTGCGACGAGCATTTATGTGAAAGACACACAGACATATATTTGTATACTGTATGTACCTGTGATTTATTTCGAAAAGCCAACAATGTCATATTCACTCCACATTTACAACCAAGGGATGGAAATATTTGTCTTAATAAACTAGCACTGTTCCTCACTAAGGATACAGCAAAACCCTACTGCCTGCCTGGATCTGTGTTTGGTGCTTGAAACACCTTGTTAAAAGCACTGATGATCCCAAAATTATTCTATTAAAATAAAAAAACTAATTACAAAGAAAGTTATATTGCAAGTGTTCCTGAGCACTGGTTTGTCACCTGATGTCACACATATTTTCCATTTTGCTCAGATTATTCCATAGGCTGATTTGTTAGAGAGTACATCATCATGTGAATTGTTCTCCAAAAAGGCCCACTGTACCTATGTCAGGGACTTATGAGAATCATCTGGAGAGGTAAACAGAATAGAAGAAGTGTCAGAGTGGTCGAGACTGATAGACAGAGAAAGAGCAGCAAGGCAAAACAGAGGCAACAACATGCAGGTGCTCAGTGCCGTTGTTGGACAACAATGTTAAGCTGCTAATTCCAGAGTACACATAATTGATCCAATTATCTTACAACAGCACACGTGTTACTCTCTGAATAAAACACTTAATTTAAAAAACATAATAATAATCACAATTTAATCAATCCCTTCCATTCATTAGTAAATTAATGTAATTTGTATAATAGTGGTTCTATGTGGGTCTGTCTCATCATGAGAGACAGACAAAGAGAGACAGCATGTGTAGTCATGCAAATTCCATATTTTAGAATCATAGCAAAGACAAGACATCTGCAGCTGAGGCCACCCCTGGGAATCAGGTTGAGCAGCAATGTTCACAACCACCTGCAATATGGATTGTATGCTTTTATGAATGCCATCACTCATTGCGGCTTTCTTAAAACCAAAAGAATATCTTCAACGGAGGTTCAACTTGAAAGAAAGCTACATTTTAAGATGGGGAGTGTAAATAAAAAGGATTTTCGAGGAGAAACGGGGACATCAAATAACATAAGCTGATGTTTTTTTCCCTTACTTCAATCCATTACAGTGTCAGAACGCTGATATGAATGAAGATGGAGGACTAGGGTGTCAGAGAGTATTATGGGCTTGGTGACACAGTGGTTTGAGATACCATCCAATTACTGAAAGGTCACATGTTTGATCACAGAAAAAGTCACTGAGTGACCATCAACAGCCATGTATCATGTCAAATAGTCCTTGAGATAGACCCTGAATGGCTGCCTGCTCACTCAGTTCAAGTCCATAAATGGTAAACATGGTAGAAGTCCCGGTATATTAATCAAACTTAAATAGAAAGGGGCAAGTTCTACTGTTGAAGTGAAAAGAGCTTTCATCTTGAAGGACAGTGCATGAAGGCAGTAGAAAATCAATCAAAATCGTTCAAAAGCAAAAGCTTTCAAGCCAAAATGCAGAACAATCTAATATAGGAATTGTGCCATACTGTGCGCTGGAGTCAAACTCAACTCTCTTCAACCTGTGCTTAGTTCATATATCTTTCTCAGTTTGTCAGTGTTGAGTTCAGGCTCTTATAATCATCACATGTGGCTAAATGTGCAACACATGTGTGTTTGATGTCTCACTTAAAGAGCTAGAAGGCTCGCTTATAGATATCAGGGGCCTTTTTCATTTATAAAACTATGCATAGAATTCAACACACTTAAGTCCCACACTGATTTTTCTCCTCATTCAACTTTCCGCACCTGTTTAACGGCCATAGTCACCAACAAACGGTCAGTGAAAAGATTTCACCCAGTGTGAGATTGAAGTACCTGTTGTGAGTGGAATAATATAATGTTTGGTGGACACAGTGTGGGCATTACAAATGGCACAAACTCTATAGAGTGACAGGGGCAGTGAATGTTGCCAGCTCAGAAGGTCAGACTCTCTCCGAAATAAAAAAAAAAGTGGTCCAACAAAAAAGCTGAAGCCAAAAGGCTCAAAGCTGTTCACAAACAGAGTGTTTGTGCCACTGGCAGCGGCGGCTCGGGGGAAACCGAAGCACAACCAACCCCATTGCTGCAATAACCGGAGAATCCCTCCTGAGAGTGGTAGTGACGAAGGAGAGGGGGAAACAGCTGTGCAAGAAGCACCGGATGACCCAACATTTATTTAGGTATTTATTCATTTGTCTTTGTTTTCGCTGAGTGTTCCAGTGGGATCGGTGGTGCTGCAGCTGATGGTGGAGATACATAAAATATGGCCTACAAACAGAAAGACATGGGGCGGTGTTTGGTTTTGGCGCGACTGTTTTCAACATGGAGACCGGGTGACAAACTGTCCTATTTTAGAGCTTAACAGTAACTAAAATAGGTTTCTGAAAACATTTGATGCAAGAAACAACTAAATCTTGATTCATATTTGTTCAGCATTGCCTAGTTTGACTTATTGACGGGAGCCTGCAGCCTTGTAATGAACGAACCTCCTTTGTACAAAGTCGGGGTCCAGTCATGATTATGCCAATTCAGATGTGGTGCCATCCATCATGCTCTCCATTGAATTCACATACATCAACGGAATTGGTGCGTGTCCACCTTACTGAATTAACATATTCTCCTTTTATGAACCCCAAAGTTTGTTTAGAAAGTGGTGTTTGGCTTTATATGTTCCGATGCAACGTTGAGAAATGTGGCCCATTATGTTCCACTCAACAAGAGCACGTTTCAGCGGTGAGAAAATAAAAATAGTATCTCAATTTCAGTTAGTATCCCTAAGTGAAACCAGAGAAATGACATCAGAGAAACCACTGTCGCAAACAGAACCTTTCGCCGGCTCTGAACATGCAGAATTTAGAGCAAATGATCTCGGTTAGAGATTGCCAACAACATAAAAACAAGAAAGACAATATCATTACATTGTATTCTTTGTTTTGGTCTTTAAACTTGCAGCAATAAATCAGCCCCATATCTGCAAAAATACCAGTTAAAAGAACATTAAACTTTTGCAGTAATAAATTCTACTTGGATTTTAAAACTAGCAAGGAAATACTACTTCAATTCAGGTTGGAGTCTCTTTCGAGGAAAGAATGATGACTCAATTATAACTTTAGAGCACTTTTAATTAAGTTGAAACGCGTAGCACTGTATTTAAATGTTTATATAAAATATAATTTTCATGATTAGTGGATTCCCAAATCATTTGTATAATTAGTGTCCTTTTTCATAAACTGTCAACAAGGAGGGGATATAAGAACACAATCAGGTACATTTGGGTAGCTGGGCGTGTCCAAGGAGAGAAAATGGATGTTAGGATGGGCAGAGACGAGAGGGAGTGAGGGATGGAGTAGAAGATTGAAGAGAAAAAGATAGCTGGATGAGGGGAATCTTCAACTAAAAGGCCAGAGTGTTCCTGCTGCAGTTATCGTCTGAGACAGAGACGTACAGAGGCACAATGACAGATAACGGATTTTGCCAGGTATCACTTGCATTACGGTGGAGAGACATCTGTGGAGGTTGAAGTCAATTATTCTGCAATGATGCTGGAGCCAACAAGCCACTTCCTGTCTTTTCTTCCTTCTCACACCCTCTGTGACAGTGCAGAGGAACTGAGCCACCTCTTTCTCAGGTTTTGCTCCAGTTGGTTCACCTTTGCAGAGGTGTTTGTAGTAATTGTACACAAATGGTGCAGTTGATGTATTTGGGTCAGGAGCAGGGAGGGAGGGTGTTTTATGTCCTCTCACAGACTGGAGGGAATGGATGATGTGTGAACCTGCTACAAGAGAGGAGGTGTTAAAAGCAGCTGACAAACAGCAAGGTAACTGCTAGTGGTGCTTTAGAGCCGGGGGCGTCGGTCCTGGCTCCACATTTAACAACTCCAGCTTGGAGAAATGTTACGTCTCAAGACAACGGTTAATTGAAGACAACGGTTTGGCTAATGAACTTTCTTCTTTCTTTCACTTCGTCAGCGGACGTCATCAGACTTTCCTAAAACGTGAAATCCCAGCCCAAATCTGAACTCTAGATCTGCAATGTGCTCAAACTATTGCAACATCCGGGGCCACATTTGTAAAGTCGTTTCTGTTACGGTTTGCTTTAGGCTGGACCCAAGCGCAGACACAGGGAAGGCAAGGTAAGGTGAAGGAATGTATTTTAATTCAAATAACACTGGTGATTTGTAGGGCATGTGAATGCAGGTAGAGCGGTGGGGTGGCGCCACCGGCGGTGGCTGGGCTGAAGTGCAGGCACATGAATCCTGGGCGCAGGGAACAGGGGTTTAGTAAAAAGTCAATTCAAGATAAACCACAAGAATACATACAGTCATTGAAAGGACTCTGAGCGGCCGAGAATCATACTACCGCTGAAACGGCGAAATAATCTGGTACAGGTGAGAGGGAAGCCGGGGTTTTTGACAGGATGGATTGATGACCAGAATTGCAGACAGGTGTTGAAGATGAGAAGACATGCCCATGACACACACACACACACACACACACACACACACACACACACACACACACACACACACACACACACACACACACACACACACACACAACACACACACACACACACACACACACACAGGACACAAAAGACACAGGGAAGCGGCCGTGACAGTTTCACCTTAGTCTTGTTGGTGTCCAGTGACTAAATTGCAGAAAAAGTAATCAGACATTAAACTCAACATAAAATAGCAACATTTAAAAAAGTGATGTTGAATAAATAGCACAATATACAAACAAAACTGTGTGAAAACAAAAGGCATCGTGTCCTGCGCTGTGTTTACAGCTCTTTTCCAATCAAAGGAGCTGGCACTGGCTCCAAAAGTCACTTGAAGTTGGCAGATGTGTCATGTGCTCATCTGCATATTGGTGACGTCACTGTGCGTTCATTTGCACAATGCTTCGTCACAGTCAGGGAGGAGGCTCTGAGGAAAACGGGAAGCAATCCGGTCTTCTCTGTGGAGTTGAAATGTTGTCTGTTGCCACTTTAAGATAAAACATAGATATCAGAAATACCTGTTCAGCATGTTCACTACTTTTGGGTTGGGGGACAAATATGTCGCT
Organism: Myoxocephalus aenaeus; assembly: GCA_038501785.1. Classification (NCBI taxonomy): domain Eukaryota; kingdom Metazoa; phylum Chordata; class Actinopteri; order Perciformes; family Cottidae; genus Myoxocephalus; species Myoxocephalus aenaeus. The sequence continues at coordinate 446,417 of JBAMJR010000027.1, forward strand.
TGGATGAATTATTGAATGCTGAAGCCTCATTTCTATTCATGGTGAGTGGGCGGCTGTCTGTTCAGGTGGGGCCAAGCATTCAAGAAGGATTTCCACTTTAAGGACAGTTCTAGAGTACAAACTGTTGCAAAGTAGCAAAGCACAATGCTAGATACACCAGTGGGACTACACAAATTAAGAGTGGATGGGGTGCACCAACATTTTATGTAGAGCTAGAAGCATTGCCACTGTCATTGGACTGCAAATTGATTCAATGGAAGTGGCTGCTTTCCAAGATGTCATAGAAGGGATGGGTGCAGATTATTAATAATCTGGCAGCATCACCACTGTGGCACCAGCTGGCTGTTTGAAACCAGTACACTCCTGCTAAGCCTGCAGAGAAAACCTCTGAAGCAATCACCACTGACGTAACGAAGCAGTCTTAAACCTGCCAGTACGTAATGGAAGACAGGGGTTGGTGCACCAGAGACAAAGACACTGACTTTCATACTCGGCAGAATCTGTCAGATTGGGCAGCACTGCTGAGGGGGACCAGCGGTTCAGAGCTAGACCACTTCACTTCCCATCCAATTAAGTTTCACACTTGTTTTCTGTTTGTCTCCCTCTGTCTTTCTCTCACTTCCATGCTTCATGGCCAACTGCATTCTTTCATTTTAGAGCATTACATTCCTGTGTAAGATACAGATTGATTCAGGATGGCCAGAGCCTTTGGTTTATGAGTGCAAGCAAAATGAAAATTAGGTTTCAAGAATAGAACCACGCTTCAGGTTGTACTGATGCATGAGTGATGGAAGCTGATGAAGCACCAGCCTGCACGGAGCTGGTGCAGACAGCAACATTTGTTAAAATGACAGTCTTTCTGTTGAGACAGACAGATGACTAAAACATGTGACTGATTCACATCCGGTAAAGACAAACCTTGAGGGAGAAAGAGTGCAGCAGCGGTCACAACCAGAAACTTCAAGGCTCATGAATATGTTAGTGAAGATCAGTGGCAGATGTTTCTGAGAGAGGAGAGCATGGCTGAGGTGGAGACAGCTTTAAGAGAATCAAGTGTTAATGTCCTATTGTTGTGTTGGGTGTT
>JBAMJR010000027.1:450000-647500 GCA_038501785.1 Myoxocephalus aenaeus
GTTTGTGCGTGTGTGTGTGTGTGTGTTTGTGTGTGTATCCTTGGGGTACTAAGCTATTGGAATTCATTGCTCCAGGCTGCATGTCCTCTACTTGTTCTCACACACAAACACACATGCATACACACACTTGCAGTATCTGCTGAACGTGACCCAGCATATCAGCTATTATGTCAAGCTGAGGGACCAGTATGTGTCCAACTTCCAGCTCCTTTTCTGTTGATGACGTCAACATTTCTGAAAAAAAAACTAAAACCTGTCAAAAAAGGGAAAACTATAGTGATTTTAATTTCTCGATTGCAGAAACACTATACATAAAAAATAAATAAAGCCTTTTTTTCTCAGTTTTTGGCATGTTAAATGTTGGCATTCAATTTCACTGCATTCCTGACTGCAAAGAAAAAACTCCATTCAAACCGTCTTTTCATGTTTTAATGCCTATCAATCAAGAAAAGGTTCGTTCATTTCTTTCCTCGCCAGTTGTTTTTCCTGGGTATGTTTTATTTCAGGCAATACTGATGCTCAGAATCAATGTGCATTCAATCTAGATACAAGCATTGATATGCAGGGAGCGTACTACAGCACACAAAGAGATGGAACTGTGTAGTCCAAATGGAGGATGTGTAGAAACTCAATGCCTCCCTTTTTTTGTAACTAGTGACATCAGCAAAAGTTACATACATGTAATTCACAGCAGGGGGTCATGTTTGTTGCATTGATCTGGATGTTGAGGATATTTTACAGCTTACCCCGTAAGTCAACTTGATCAATACACCTGCAGTATTTAAAAGCAGCTACAGCAATTATTCATGGCCAAAATGAAAAAAGACAGAGATAGAGAGGGATGGAGTGCTAATGCACAGCAATATTAAAACCAGATTATAATAGAGCAAACCATGGGTCTATGTTTTTGACAAAAGTCAGCCTCTATTAAAAATAGATAGTTTTGTAATAACGTATAAGGGCTCGCTGCAGTAGTTCAACATTGTCAGGGCTCTGGCTGACTGCATCAATTCAAGATCTGATCCTTGTCTTGACTAAATGTGCCTCTAAAACTATGGTCGAAATACTTGGGCGAAATATTAACTCTGACCTTGCAACATATTGCAGCAAGAATGAAATGGGTAAAATACATTTCGTTAATAAATGAATAACTTATCCTAAATAATAAATGTTCCTCTTTCGTAAATGTTTTTCTATATTATACTCAAAGCACTAACCTAGCAGTAAACACTGCTATGTAAAGATATGGCGCAGTAATGTCTACCTGAGCAGAGATCGTGCTTTTAGCGCATGTTCGTGCCCCACTGGTAACTCATGGATGCCGCTCTGCACCGCGCTCATATGCCGGTTACAGCTGATAACGCCGTCCCGGCCAGGGTGTCACTACTGTAGAGTAGCACCCTTTTGTTTTTGTCAATACAAACTGTTTTTGGCATCAAATTATATTTAACATTTCCCGTTGGTCAATCCAGTGGAGCCAAACGATCGTTTTGTTTCTTTCTCCCACGCCCTGTTGTTGTGGTTGTTAACTTTGACTAAAGTGAGTTACTCTGAGTCCTTCTGACTGCTCATTGTGTACTGTCTGTGAGGTCCAGCACAGGAAAGGAAATCACTGCATTGAAAAAAGAAAAACTGTCTTTTTTTATTTACTAGAGATTTTTTATTTTTTACCTATATTTTAGTCTCATCTTCATACGCCAACAATATTGCATGTTGATATACTCGTTTAGTATTTAATGGCGTTAGTGTCGTCTCGTCATCACCTTCTCTCAGTGGCGGGCCGTGGACTTTGTACCTGCATTCAGTGCCATCTGAGTCTCGAATCAGCTGTTCTTATAAAATGTATTTTCCGTTTCAAACTATGAACGTACTTTCTAAGAGACACACGCATAGGTAATTATTACACTAAAATATACCTCAATAAAAATGGATACAATAAAGCGCTGAGCAGCAGCCACCCTCACTCCTTCCTACTGCTGCTGATAACTGATCAATATTTGAAAGCACATTCACTTTCAAGTCAAACTGAATATTTCAGTATAACACAGGTTAGTGGAGCAAAAAAACACACTCGGTTGCAAGTTTAAAGATAGACAGACAAATTGTGCTCAGTGATGTTGCAGAGGCTGAAGAAAACCTTCCACTGGAAAAGACTGGATCCCTTCCAAACATTATTGTACCTCACCACAGTCTCTCTCATCATTCTCATCATTTAATAATTCATACCAACACTGACGGTTGTCCACCCTCCTGTACCAAACAATACTATAAATAGCATGCCATGGTTGCAACACAACACACTGTCATATATAAACTATATCTAATAGATAATTAGCACATACCAATACTTACATTTGCAACTTTGCAATGAAAAATAAAACATAGCCAATAGGATTGTAATGATGCAAACCTGCTGCAACCCGTGTGTGTGTGTGTGTGCGTGTGTGTTGTGTGTGTGTTTAGAAATATGAGGTTAACAGTGACTTTGATTGCATTTAGTTAACATTGTATCTTGTGCCTTTTCTTTCCTCTGCCTTACTTTTGTTTTTCAACTAATTACTAATTCTACAAACTGATACTTAAATCAAATTAGATGCAGACGCTGGGACAACACATGCAATGAGGTTATATGTATTTGCTTGGATGAAACGACCGCTTACAGTGCATGGCTTGAACTAATTTAGGTAAATATTTAGAGAAAAAATGTATACATAATTTCATTGATCTCAAATAATGCAGTTTTGCACCATTAATGTATGTTGATCACGACTACTGAAGACTTTCAACAGAGGAATGCCAGACAGAGATCACACATAGGGGATAGGAAATATTTCTCCCACGTCTGAAATATTTTCTTCCATTGATGTGGTCTCATCTTGATCTCTGCCTCCTCACCTTCCCTCACTATCCCTCAATTCATGCATCCCTTCTTTTCCCCCATCACCTCACCTCTTCACCACATTCATCCATATATCCACTCAACCTTAAGATTCTTGCTCTTCCTTGCCTCTTGGTGCCGTATTCATCTATCCATTCAGTCATCCATCCCTACAAGAGCTGCTTTTTATTAAGCTGTGCTGCTGAGATGAAGAGTGCCAATTAGCTAATTAACACATTACTCTTTAGATCAATTGCAATAGAAAAGGATTTTCTTTCAGTAATTTTTTAACACAAATGGTCTGAATGTTTACAGTCGATGCTTCATTATTGCCCACATTGATACATGGCATACAAAATAAAGCGTAAGAAAGTGACAAATAAACACTGTTAAAGGATGGATCTATGTCTTCAGGTTATGTGAATAAAATTTCCGTGGTAAAACCATATTAGTACAGTAGAGCCTAAAGCCTCTCCTGTATGTCAAATCCCTTTTCTATTACCGGAGTTCTTGCTGAGCTGTGCTGGATAATCACAATTAAAAACAACATATTTGATCATTTTTCTCAGTTACATTTTTGTGGCAAGGGCACAACACTCCCCTATATGATGTAGTTTTCACCTTTTCTGGCAGGGTCTACCGTCCCAAATATGCATAAGGTGTAGGAATGATGATTTGGTTGAACGTGTTTCCTCTTGTTATCAATTTTATTTCTGGCCGATCTGATCCGTCCAGGGAGCTTGTCCAGTGCTTGTCTAGTCCGACATGCTAGCAGCGGTGAGAGCAGCGATATTCAGTTGATTATTTTCTGCAACGTCATTACTAGATACCAATAAATTCTACACACTGCTCCTTTAAGACCACCAGGGTCACGGCTCTGCCGCTTCCCTGTCCATTCTCTATATATATATATATATATATATATATATATATATATATATATATATATATATGTGTGTGTGTGTGTGTGTGTGTGTGTGTGTGTGTGTGTGTGTGTCGTGGGCGCATCTCCAACACCTGTCTGCAATCCTGGTCATCAATCCATCCTGTTCAAATACTCCGGCTTCCCTCTCACCTGTGCCATATTATTTACCGTACCGACCCTGCAGCCCAGCCACCGCCGATCACGCCGCCACACTTCCCTACTTGCATTCGATTCCTGCCCTGCAAATCATCAACTTTGGAGGACCGTAAATTACTTAATTATAAATAAATAAATAAATAAATGCAGGAATAAATAAATAAATGCTTAAATAAATGTATAAATAAATAAATAAATACAGGAATAAATAAATAAATGCTTAAATACATGTATAAATAAATAAATAAATGCTTAAATAAATGTATAAATAAATAAATAAATACAGGAATATATAAATATAAGTTATACCTAAACAGGACATCATTAAATAAATCTATTTCTACATTTCTGCATTTCTTCATTTATTTATGCCTGTATTTCTGTGTCCACACGTATTTCTTCATTTATTTATTTCTGTATTTCTGTGTCCTTGTATGCAAATGAGCTGGGGCGGTCCGAACCTCATTGTTAAACAGGATTGGTCAAGTAGGAGAGCCAGACAGAAGCAATCGATCCCTTCACATGGCCGCTGTAGATGAAGTCAAAAAGCTGTCTAGGCTAGGGTGACCATATCCAACACCAAAAAGGAGGACACTATGCAGTATTTTGTGAGGCTGTGAATAATTGCACAGGAGGGGTGCAGTTTGATTTTATTAAGTGTGAAGAGAGATGTGAGCCCCTTTTACTGTAATTGATCTCCTTGGAGCAGGCCTGGCCAACCCGCGGCTCCCGAGCCGCATGCGGCTCTTTGCCTGGTTTCATGCGGCTCTTACGTTCATATCGAAGTTTGTGTTATTTATTTATTTTTCTTTTAAAATCTTTTTATTGATTTTGCAAAAAATACGTCGACCCATTTAATGCGGAGACGGACTGTTTGAAAGCCCCGCTAGTCACAGCTTCTCTGACGCACCTTGAAATATTTCGGGGCGAAATTCTCACAATAACTCAAGTAAATGCCCCGTCAGATATCAAACACATTTGGGGGGAATTGATGACAGAGAGAGTCGTTTTTATTCTTAAATACTGATGAATGAAGAAAAACATTGGGCTCCAGCAGAAGGGGCACTTTTCTCATCCAGGGCAAAAGGGCAGGTTGAGCACCACTAGGGATCAGCGGATCATTTCTAAAAGTCCTGCCGGGATCAGGCTGCTCTCGCCGGGCAGCAGAGCGCTGACGGCCCGGTGCTGCGGGACTCACGGTCCCTCAGCAGTAACTCAACTGGTCGCCGTATCTTTTTAAGTCGGCTGATTCTTGAATAACCGATCACAGATTTGATGCTTAAACAACTAACTTCTCGCCTGAAAACATCCTAAAAGTACATGTTGTGACTCAACAACAGTAGTATTCAGAGAACGTCAACTTTCAGTTGTGTGTTTCCTCATCAAGTACAGAGAAGAACTATTGAGAAACAGCCGCTGGAGACATCTTAACGCTGATTGGCCAAGACTCATCAAAGATCTTCTATTATGAAGTTCACGACCACTCCTATCTCAGAAACGCTGGCCGGCCAGTTCACATATTTTGATTTCAAAACGGCGAATTTCGCCGTAAGGTGACAAGTTTGCAGGTCTGCAAAAAGGAGGACAAATACGCGTCCGGCTTGATGCTGCGCCGGACGCCGGACAGGGCATTGACAATCCGGACTTCTGCTCACGGTTAGCTGAGCTTGCCAACTTCAACAACATGTGAAGGCAGAAGTAGTAGAGCACAACATAGCAGCAGCGATCACACTCCTGTGACCAATCATGCTTTAGACAGAGGTTCGGACCGCCCCAGCTCATTTGCATACAAGGACACAGAAATACAAGGCATAAATAAATGTATAAATACGTGTGGACACATAAATACAGGCATAAATAAATTAATAAATACAGAAATGTAGAAATAGATTTATTTAATGATGTCCTGTTTAGGTATAACTTATATTTATATATTCCTGTATTTATTTATTTATTTCTACATTTATTTAAGCATTTATTTATTTATTCCTGTATTTATTTATTTATTTCTACATTTATTTAAGCATTTATTTATTTATTACTGCATTTATTTATTTATTTATTTATACATTTATTTAAGCATTTATTTATTTATTCCTGTATTTATTCCTGCATTTATTTATTTATTTATTTATACTAAAGTCATTTTCAGTCCTCCATAATTGTAAGCCTGTTCCTGATTTCAAAATTGCTGAGCCAATTGCCACACTAAAGGCAAGTTGTTACTGTACCCTCCTCTTGGACTCATCAAGGTCATCCAACAACTTTCATTTGCTTCTTATCTTCTCTCCCCCTGTTAGGCACACAAGGTGAGAAGACAAATATTAGTGTTTGAAATGAAGCATATATTATGATTCCTATGAAAGAGCTGTGATTTAAAATGAAATTTCGGGATTTTATCTGTCTCAATGTTGACATCCTTGGCTTATACTTCTCCCAGCTGAGAGCAACTTCATTGGAGACTGTGTATACTAATCTTAACGTGTTTGTGTAAACCTGATTAACATTTGAAAGTAAAGGATGAACTTTAAAAGGCAAGAATAATTCAAAGTGAGTGGACATAATTATGCATTTGACCGTTAAACAGGCCTATCTTCTTAAGGATCTCTTCCTCCTCACCTTTCAGACATTGTCCCTCACACTCCCTCTATTCATGCATTCTTCCTCTACCCCTCTCCACCTAACCCCATTCATTCATGTATCCATTCATCCTTCAAATCGTCAGCTTCCTAAAATAATGGCCCAAGTCATTTTTTCAGGTTTTTCAGAAAACACAAAAAACTTGACCAAATATAATAGGGGTGGACAAGCTGCCTCTAGACACTGCACAACAGGCATACTGTAATACTGGTCAAATTATGTTAGGATTACTATGTTCGAGTGAGATTGTCATTGACACAAATGCTAACTAACTTGCTAGCTTCAAAATGCCATCTTGAAAAGCTTGTACAATTGCCTAAGTCACATTGTCTTTTGACTTAGGCAAAATAAAATGGCCTAAGTCACACTCTTGACATAGGCCGTTATACTATAGGGGTAGAATCGCATGATCTGTTCAACTGAGGATGTAGGCGATTTTACCAGAGGTTGCCAGTATCATGAGGAGATGATTTAGGCAAGAACATCATTTTTGTCAAAAAAGGACTTAGGCCATTATTTTAGGATGGTGACAAAATGCTTGCTCTTCCTTTCCTCCAACTGCCATATTTATCTATCCATCCAGTCATCCATCCCTTCATCCTTGGAGTATGCGTCACCTGACTCCGATTGTACTTATCTTAATGTTTTTTTGTGTAAACCTGATTAACATTTGAAAGTAAAGCATATATTTAAAGTGAGTTGCAGTTGGAAAGTTAAATGGATTAGACCGGGAAAAAGGCATGTCTTCTTAAGGATGTCTGCCTCCATACCAGGCTCCTGTGTCTAAACTTGTATAATACAGTGTTGTAAAGTTGTATGAAACAGCAGCCAGTATCTTTCTTGTGCCATTGTACCCTGCAGCTGCAGGGCAAGCAACGTCAACTGGGGACACATGGAGTCTGGGAAAGGCTACCGTGGCACTGACATCGGGCTCAGCCAGGGCTTACTGGCAGTGTTAGAGGGAAGGATGTAAGCAAAACTCTCTGGTATAATAGGCAATGGCCCCTACCCCTCCCCATGACATGCTGTCAGTCCAGTGGTGGACCTTGAGCCATTGGCTCATTTCACAAAGCTGCCAAAGAGCCCATCAGGCGCTGAGTTTGCCAACTACCAGCCAACTGTACAATACCTTCCCCCTCAGTAGAATCAGCAGCAGCATTAGCTGTTGCCAGCTGGGAAGGTGTTCAGAATTTTGTATGCATAACCCACCCCTCACCATCCACTTCAAGGCCTGACTGCATCAGCTGAGCACCGTTATGAACTTTAAAATGCTCATGATCGCTGCTTTTATGACGCCATTGACAATGTTGAAGCAGAAATGCTGTCAGTGACACAAGTACAGGCTGAGCAACAATATAATTTTCTTACTGCTAACCGAGTTTGAGACATGTTAATTTTATGTTTCTGTAACCCACATGAAGGGTAGGTGCACATTGGACTAGTATACCCAGGTTCGTAGGGAGGAGTGATAAACAGGAATCAGACACCACAATGAGCAACCAGAACACAGAGTTAAGTTTCAATGAAACAAGTGTATTAACACACAAAATATTTACAACATTACATTTACAACACTGCCGGCATTCAGTTTAGTAAAATTAGAAATGTCTTTTGAAATATGGGTGCACCCCTAAAATAAAAGTAATCCTCTAAAAATAGGATGTTCTGATTCAACTGTCCTTTGAGGTCCTTCCCCACAGTCCTACCACACTGACAGCAAGGTAGATGAACGTTGGAAGCGCTCCTCAATCCAGGTGACTCAACACGGGTAGCTCGCCATCCCCCTCGTCAGGGAGAGATTCCAATCCAGCTCAAAGTTTAAGGGTATCCAGAAAACCCAGCCGGGAAAAAGAAAAGAATAAACGGTGCTCTAAGCTGCTCTCCAGGTTCTCTCAGTAGTTGGCAAACTTCTTATGGGCTCAAACATAATATAACTTCTTTTTTGTTCAGTATTATATTGAATACCAGTAGCAGTAATATCGCTCCGTAATTCCAACTTCTCCGCTTCTCATCAGGCTTCGTCTGTCTCCACACTCGACTGCACCTCTCTAGCGCGAGTGAGGAGGCGGGACTTGGACCGTTTCACACCAATAACACACAGTTATTTCACCGTGAACCAATGGCTCACTTGTTGTCAAGTTTTGACAAGTAGGCCACTTCCTGAGCAAAAAGGAAATCGCGAAATAATAATAAATTGAATACAGAATAAATAAAACGGAATTGTTAATTAAATAAAAGGAATTCTCAGTAAGGAGAAAATATAAATAATACTCTAAATAAATGTTTTGGTAACAACTGGTTTTCCCAGAGGGTTACACCCTCCCCCCTTAAATGTGTGCCCGTCCCGTGGCATTCACAAAGGGCTGTTGGGTAACTGGCTTTGTTACTTCAAAGGGAATGTCTGATAGCCAGTTTCTACTGTCAGAATCATTTAGAGAGTTAACAAGGGCGGTACTTAAACCTTGAAACAAGGAAGTAACGACAGAAACTAGAGGATTCCCTAACTCAGGATAATTCAACCGACGGGATGGCTGACGTTGTCTGAATGACCTCCTGACAGGAATGTTTGCTTCTGTTTGAACCATTGTCTTCTCTTGTCTTACTGTCTCAGTTTCTGTCTGATCAGCTGTCTTTTCACTACCAATCAATTGGTTGCTGACGGATGAATCACCATCCTCCAGTTCCATAGGATTTCTCTCCACAGGCTCTGGACTGGCACAGACTGGAGATGCATACGGCATGTCTGCAATTAAGTTCAGATTTTCTGTTTCAGTTAAACTGTTAGACTCCCTTTCAGGTGAGTTTCCAGCTTCAATTTCAGGTAACTTTTGAGACTCCATCTCAGGTAAGTTTTCTGTTTCATCAGGTGTTAGTGTCTTAGCAGATTCAACTGCTCTTCTAACAGATGTTGCATCAGACAGGGTATCCACTCCAGCCTCTATTACAGATGAGTCATAAGTATCCAAACACATATTTCTTTCAGGCTGAGGGATATCATTTGGTCTTGAAACTTCTGGAACCAAATCCACATCAACATGGAATGGTTGAGGTTCTGCAGGGTTCTTATTATCCTTGCATGGCACACGTGCTGGTTTCTGTTTTGGTATATGATACTCTCTGACAAAACTGTTGGTGATATCTGGTAAGGTGGCAGTTATATACCAGTTTTCATAGTTGTCATCATCTGAAGCAAAGGGTTCTTCATCTTGTTGGATGATACTTTGCTGTCTTGTTCTAGGTCTCTTTGGACTACTTTTCATCCTTTGTTCCTCATGGTCAGCTTTGGGAAGAAATCCACAAGGAAGTAAAAGGTCTCTGTGTAATGTCCGAGATGGTCCATCCTCCTTTTCAGGTTTCACAGAATAAACAGGCAAATCTCCCATGCGCTTGGTAACCACATAAATCAGGGACTCCCAACGATCTGCCAGTTTATGTTTGTTCCGAAGACGGAGGTTACGCACTAGTACTCGATCCCCGACATCTAGCACAGACTCTCTGACAACTCTGTCAAATCGTTTTTTGTTTTTTTCTCCAACTTTGCGAGAATTTACAATGGCAGTCTGATAACTTTCTTCCAAGTGAGATTTCAGATTCCTCACATACTGAGAATGTGAGCTGGACTCTTTTCCTTTCACTGGCAATCCAAAGGCTATGTCTATGGGTAGCCTTGGTTGTCTTCCAAACATTAATTCGTACGGAGAGAAACCAGTAACATCATTCCTCGTGCAATTATAAGCATGAGTAAGAGGTTTGACGTGGTCTCGCCACTGTGACTTTTCTTTATGTTTTAAAGTGCCTAACATGCTGAGGAGTGTTCGATTGTACCGTTCAACAGGGTTACCCCTGGGGTGGTAAGGGCTTGTTCTCACCTTACGGATGCCTGCTAATGCACATAGCTCTTTGATGGTATTAGACTCAAAGTCTCTACCCTGGTCACTATGAAGACGCTCGGGGAACCCATAGTGGACTAGGAAGTGTTCCCACAAGGTTTTAGCAACAGTGTTGGCCTTTTGGTCTCTGGTAGGGATAGCTACGGCATATTTGGTAAAATGATCCGTAATGACAAGAACATCCTTGGTGTTCCGGCTGTCTGGCTCTAGTGAAAGGAAATCCATACAAACCAACTCCATTGGCCTAGTAGTCTGGATGTTCACTAGTGGGGCAGCTTTGTCTGGTGGGGTCTTTCTTCGAACACATCGCTCACATGTTTTCACTTTTCTCTCTACATCTGCAGCCATCTTCGGCCAGTAGAATCGTGATCGGATAAGTTCAAGGGTTCGTTCGATTCCCAAGTGTCCCATGTCATCATGGAGGTTACTGAGTATGATAGGTCGCAGAATGTCTGGAACTACTAACTGAAATGTGGTTTCGCCCTCACACTCCCGTGTTCGATATACCAGGCCCGACTTCATTTGAAGCCGTTTCCACTCCCTCAGGATTAATCGTATTTCAGGAGAATCTGTTGAGTGATCTGCAGGTAAGTCGCTACCACATTCCATCCAGCTGATAACTTTGCTGATGGCAGGATCCTCTCTTTGCAGTTGTATGAGTTCAGACTCACTGTATTTAGGCACAGTTAAGGCTCCATCCTGTGACTCATCCTCCTCAAATTCAGCAGGTATTGCATCTGCATGAATGGCAAGTGATTCAACATATCCATGGAAAGGTGAGAGTTCTTGAACTTGTCTCACAGTATGTCTTTGACAAGCAGCTTTGACAATGTCTGGGCCCACCAGTTCAACCTCCTTTTCAGATGCCAATAGGTGGGAAGTGAACCGGGCAATTCTTTGGATCTCCTCTTCTGATATGGCATCATTTTCCAATGCCGCTTGAGGTCTCCTTGACAGACCATCCGCATCCATGTTCTGTTTACCAGCTCGGTACTTGATGTCAAAAGTGAATGTCGATAGTGCAGCTAACCAACGGTAGCTCGTAGCATCGAGCTTGGCAGTGGTAAGTAGGTATGTCAAGGGATTGTTGTCCGTGACAACAGTGAAGGAGTTCCCATACAAATAGTCATGGAACTTTTCTGTGATTGCCCATTTAAGGGCTAAGAATTCAAGTTTGTGCGCTGGGTATCTCGCTTCACTGCGGGAGAGTCCTCTACTTGCATAAGCAATTACACGGGTTTCTCCATTTTGTTCCTGATACAAAGCAGCTCCTAATCCTGTTGTGCTGGCATCAGTATGGAGCACATAAGGAAGTTTTGTATCTGCATAACCAAGAACAGGTGACGATGTCAATTTGTGTATCGTCTCCACAAAAGCTTTCTGACACTCAATACTCCAGCGTTCACCAAAGGTTTCCTTTGGATTAAGGTATCTACCATCACCAAAGGTGACTTTGACTCCCTTACGCCTAGGGGGGTAACCAGCAGTAAGGTTGGTCAAGGGTTTAATGGTCTTTGAATAATCTTTTATAAACCTCCGGTAGTAGCCGGAAAAGCCTAGGAAAGATTGGAGCTCTTTTAAGTTCTGGGGTCTCGGCCAGGTTTTTAAGGCTTGGATCTTTTCAGGATCCGTCTTCACACCATCTGTAGACACAATATGTCCCAAGTAGCGGACTGAAGTCTGGAAGAACTTGCATTTCTCGGGTGAAAGCTTCAAGCCATATTCTCTAAGACGATTGAGCACATGAATGAGCCTAGTCTCATGCTCTTCCAGAGTGTCTGAAAACACTATCAAGTCATCAAGGAAAACCAAGACCTCCTTTAGATTAATGTCACTCATGCACTTTTCCATGAGCCGTTGAAACGTGCTCGGAGCATTAGTGATTCCTTGGGGCATTCTATTGAATTCCCAAAATCCAAAGGGACACATGAAGGCAGTTTTTGGCTTGTCGCTTTCATTCATCTCAATCTGGTAATATCCAGCCTTCAAATCCATCACAGAAAACCATTTGGATCCAGCGAGGGCAGAAAATGACTCCTCCAGGTTTGGTAATGCATAAGCATCTTTTATCGTTTGCAAGTTGAGTTTTCTGTAGTCAACACATAAGCGAATATCACCATTTTTCTTCCTTACTACAACTATTGGTGATGAGAATGGCGACTCAGATTCTCGGATTATACCGGCATCAAGAAGAGTTTGGAGGTGCTTCTTGACTGCCTCATAATCATGAGGATGAATTGGTCGGCTTCTCTGTTTGAATGGCGTCTCATCTTTCAGTTTGATGTGGTGTTGGGTTTTCGTTGCATGACCAAAGTCAAGATCATGCTGAGCGAAGATATCAGAAAAAGCACGAAGCTTCTGAGTGACTCTTTCTTTCCACTCCTCAGGAAGATGAGTGCCAAAGTCAAAGTTCTTAACAGGACACTTCTCCCCTGTTTGGTGACTAGAGCAGTCAACAGCAGTCTTCTGACCACTACTGTCAACCGATTGATGGTTCTCAGTGACAACATCTGCAACAACGAGCTCTGCAATGACACAGTTAGTAGGCAGAATTATGTCATGTTCAGTTTCGTTCCTAAGGAAAACAGGCAGCTGATTAGAACCATGCTTTGGTATGGAAATGAGACAACAGTCGACAAACACGCCACCTGGCAAGTTTGATGTGGATGGTTGCTCTATTAGGCCACATCCCTCTGTGTTAACTGAGTTGACACACATATAGCCTTCAAGCAACACTTTCTGTTTTGCTGGAAGGACTTCTTGTTTCCTCCCTCTGAGCTTCACGAAACCAAGTTTCCCACTTGTAGCCTGTTTTTTCCTCATTTTGAGTGTGTGAAGAATCTGTTTGTAGCCATAACAAGATGACGTTTGGGGAAGTGATGATTCGTCATAGCACTGATCATATAAGGGGTCCAAAGTGTTGGTGCCGATTAACAATGGGACATCACAGTTTGACCGGAGATCAGGAACGATTAAAGCCAAAGTTGCAATTTCAGGTCCGGACTCAAGAAGGGCTTTAGGAAACTTAAGGTCAACCTCTACATAACCTAGGTATGGCACAGGTTGTCCATTTGCTCCTTCTACTTCAAGTATGTCACTGATTGGCTTAATAGGATGCTCAGATAAATGGGTTTGATAGAAGGATTTGGCCACGGTGGTAACCTGTGATCCGGTGTCGAGTAAACAACTGCAGTCAACCCCACCCACATTTACAGTGGCTGTGCACTTGCTACCTACCAACCGTTTTGGCAGTTCTTTTTCTTGTGTGACTCTGTGAGTTTGAATCACAGTTTTCTGTCTGTCTGTAGATGGGGAACATTGTGTTTTCTTGGCTTCTATTTGTCCCTCAATAGAAACCTGTTCTAGTTTAAAGAAGTAGTGGAAGAGCTGTTCTGGGTCTCCCAAACACGCTGCTTCTCTCTGAGCTCCATTTTCTTGGCATGCACTAGGGTGGGATTGGGCATGTTACTGCAGGTGGATGCAATGTGACCATCCTCACCACATCTGAAGCAATACCATGGCTTCGGTCTCACTGTTGCAGTGATTTGTTGAATTTGTTTTCCTGACTGAGCAGTTTTGGTCTTCTGTTTTGTACTTTCTGCTGCTTTCTTTTTCACAGGCTTCTCTGGACTGCATGTACTGAGTTTTGCGACCTGAACCTGGAGTTCAGCAATTTGCTTCTTAATGTCATTGGTTACAGTTAAGAAAGCTTTTCCTGCTTCCTCCGCCATGTCAATATCCTCAGTATAGGCCATGTATGCAGCTTGCATGTTCGATGTTGCCTTTGGCTTTACAAACCCTAAGTGTTGCTTCATTCTGCTGGCTTTGTTAGCCTGTTTATCTTCCTCAGTTCGCAGTAAAAGAAGAAACTCTGCAAATGATGGTGGTTTATCCTTGCGCTGTTCAAGTTGAAGACTGGTAATCAGGATGCTGTTCCAACATCCTCGGCAGAATTGCTTGAGAAGTTGTTTGTCAGAATCACAGGCAGCAATTCCTCCTCTACTGACCACACAGCCTAATGCTGTATGTAGTCGCTGCAAGTAATCAGAGGCTCTTTCTCCAGCATTTTGATTGTTGTTCAAAAATCGAGCGAAAAGCTCATCCCCATCCTCAACAGTGGCATAAGCAGAATCAAGTAAGTTCAGGTATTCACTAGGTGAGGCTTGAGGACCTAATGACTTGACTATGTTTGCAGCTGGTGATGAAAGGCTTTCAACAATTCTCTTCACCAGTTGGGAATCAATGATGGATGGGTCATTCAAACAGAATTGGACACTGTTGCGCCACGTGTCATAATCGACTTCGAAGTTTGGCTGGGGAAATCGCCCAGAGAATGATTTCAGTCTGCAAAAAGAGTGCATTGGTGAAGCAATTTCACCACTCTTAACAATATGCTCAACTACAACACGCTGTACTTCAGGAGTGCTGAGTTGCTCTGAAGACAAGTGGAGAACACTGGTTCTCTCTCTCCTTGGAGAGGAAAAGTCTCTGATTTCAACGCCAGTCTTGGGTTCGTGGGAGGTCTGACTCACCTCGACAGAAGCACTGACTATGCTGGGCTGCACACTTTGGGGACTACTTGGTGTCTGAACTGGTACGGGTTCTACAGGATTTTCACCGGTCTCATGTGAAGTCTGAGAGTCAACAGACTCACTGATCCTAGCTAGCTCCTCATGGAGGATATCTACAAATTGCCTGCCACTTAGCTTAGCTAAATCTCTTAACCCAGAAAGGTAAGTATTAGTTGCAGTGGTGCCTGCATCAACAGTGTAAACACTGGCAAGACTCTGAACGTGGTAAATAACATCAGGATTGGCAGTACATGGTCTTCGCAAAGGTAAGAGACCTGTTTCAAGTACTTCCACAGCAGTACCATATTCAAACTCGACAATAACCTGAGGCTCAGAGTCTGTAGTAGGTACCTTGATGAACCTAGAAATTGACCCATATTGCTTGAGGAAATCAAAAATTTCGTCGTCTACCTCAGTTTTAGTTAACCCACTAACTAAAACAGCATTTGGAATTTTCACGTTCTCTGTTACAACAATATCCATTTTCCTTTTCAAAATAAGGGGTGAGAAAAAGCAATACAAAACATGAAATCTCAATTCTAAGGTCACTCTATTCCAAATTCACTCCAGTTACTCAAAAGATGTCCAATTAATCTGTTTATAATTGGTTATCAATAAACCAATGCTCCTCCTGGCTAGCTCGCCAAGTTTTACTGTGTAACCCACATGAAGGGTAGGTGCACATTGGACTAGTATACCCAGGTTCGTAGGGAGGAGTGATAAACAGGAATCAGACACCACAATGAGCAACCAGAACACAGAGTTAAGTTTCAATGAAACAAGTGTATTAACACACAAAATATTTACAACATTACATTTACAACACTGCCGGCATTCAGTTTAGTAAAATTAGAAATGTCTTTTGAAATATGGGTGCACCCCTAAAATAAAAGTAATCCTCTAAAAATAGGATGTTCTGATTCAACTGTCCTTTGAGGTCCTTCCCCACAGTCCTACCACACTGACAGCAAGGTAGATGAACGTTGGAAGCGCTCCTCAATCCAGGTGACTCAACACGGGTAGCTCGCCATCCCCCTCGTCAGGGAGAGATTCCAATCCAGCTCAAAGTTTAAGGGTATCCAGAAAACCCAGCCGGGAAAAAGAAAAGAATAAACGGTGCTCTAAGCTGCTCTCCAGGTTCTCTCAGTAGTTGGCAAACTTCTTATGGGCTCAAACATAATATAACTTCTTTTTTGTTCAGTATTATATTGAATACCAGTAGCAGTAATATCGCTCCGTAATTCCAACTTCTCCGCTTCTCATCAGGCTTCGTCTGTCTCCACACTCGACTGCACCTCTCTAGCGCGAGTGAGGAGGCGGGACTTGGACCGTTTCACACCAATAACACACAGTTATTTCACCGTGAACCAATGGCTCACTTGTTGTCAAGTTTTGACAAGTAGGCCACTTCCTGAGCAAAAAGGAAATCGCGAAATAATAATAAATTGAATACAGAATAAATAAAACGGAATTGTTAATTAAATAAAAGGAATTCTCAGTAAGGAGAAAATATAAATAATACTCTAAATAAATGTTTTGGTAACAACTGGTTTTCCCAGAGGGTTACATTTCCATTTTGAAATACACTATTTATAATTTATACTTCCGTCGATTGAGAGTGAATTGTTTTTGTGCGGCGTGAATAGGCCTAACATGATGTGATGGGATGATGAACTCATACAAAGTGACAACCTTTTAGTGTTTTGCAAAATCAAATTGTCTAAAATAGTTTCCCGCTGACGAGTAAGTTGCAGTAGAGGAACCAAAGCAATTCTCAAAACTTTTAGCCGCAGACCTTTAGACTAACATCTTGTTTGACACGTCCTCTGTCTCCTGCTGATCTAACGCGCCATTACATCGTCATCCTTGACTCATGTTCAATCTTGAAGTTATTCCTTTCTGAAGCCAGTCAATCCTCTATTTATTACTGTATTAAAGAAAGCTGGTGGCGAGGGAAGCATAAGACGTGCCTTCCACCGTTTGACAATGACGTTTGTGTTTAGGAGGGAGACAGAGAGGGTTATAACAACTATTATCTCTCAATTTAAAGCTAAGAGATTTAGACATACACACAGTACTTTTCACTGTGTCTTTTCAAGCTAAGCTGCGAATTGTTTTGCAGAGAGGAGAAAGAGGCTGCTTGGCAGGGGGAAGAGAGGTGAGAGCGAGGTGAGAGGGAACCTAGAGAAGAAGAAAATGGGTAAAAAGAGAATAAGAGAGAGAAAAAAGGTTAAAAAAAAAGTGAAATGAAAACAAATTGAAAAAAAGAAATGGATGGGTAAAAAAAAAGGAAGGCAGAGGAAATGAAGAGAAGAGATAAGAGATTATATTTTAAGTTTGCTAAGGGATTTTTTTCCCCCTCAGATATGTTGTCCTCTATTGTTTGCTTCTAATTTACTCCAATCAACACACTGATGGCCGATGGAGTTGTATATATCGGATGTGTTTCTTTATAGCGTTCCTTTGTTTGCGTGTCTGACCGAACGCCCGTCATATTTTAATAGTTTAGTTAATTATATGTTGGAGGATCACACCCTTTTCTTTTCTGTATTTTTAACCATCCATTAGCCAGCCTCTACAAGCACTCCACACATCTTTTTACTAACTCAAAAGGTACATATGCTCTGCAGAAGGTCAAATAAAGTGAAACACTGCATAACGTGTGCTTATTGACCGTAGCAAGGATTCAGCCAGGTGGAGCAGTGCTAATCCTGCATTAACTACCTCAAGCTCTTATAGGCCTTTTTTTATATTCATCCAAACAAATGAATTGGAAATATTTTATGTTGCACCATACTTAAAACCTGAATATTTTAGAGCACAGGAACTCTAATACGAGGAGCATTGTGTCTTGTGAATCCTTGTCAGCCTGTGGATATGAAACAATAAAGAATCTACAGCTACATGCTGTTCAATCTTGTATTCTACAATGACACAAGTGTAGACCTTTGTCTTCATTAGATCCTGACTTTAATGAAAAATTGTTTTGACAGAAAATAAGGCTATTTATAGAACAGTTTTTCTACGGTAACCTGATGCCTCCATTATTATCTAGCAGAAGAAACTGTGCAATGTCACTCTATATGAGTGTAAGATAAAATTAAATAAATCTGAGCATTCACTGCAGTCCATTTGAAAGCACCCACGGCTCCCCTGAAGGCAGGGTTGCACCCCTGAGGCCGAGCCCTCGTCTAATCTCTTGATGAAAGTTTTGACCTGTCTATGATCCGATAATGAGGACTGGAGTTTGACCTAATGAAACATCTTCGGTACATAGCAGTTATGGTACATGGAGTACATATACTCCCAGCCTGTTCATTCCCCGTGGGACACTGCACTGAAAATGCCAGCAGCAGAATAGGAAAGATGAAGCTAACTCGTGGTATCGAGAAAGAGGAGCCAGACTGTAAAAACTGCATACCTGCTACACAACTGGGAATTTTCAGAGGCTTTGAGCAATTCTGCACTGGCTAGAACTGCTATGAGCAATAAACATCGAATGCACCCTCATGTCAAATAGTTGACAAAAGCAGGAAACTCTCATAATAAAGCAACTGAGATTTCTAGTAGGAATATATGGCAGTTTAAAACGGCAGGTTGAGTCATGCAGCACCTTATGAATATACTAATAGAACAATCCATCCAATACTGCTCAGTCTAAAGTGGTTAAATGTGTGTTTTTCCTAAATGCAAGTGAAAGGTGCCACATCTGCATCATATTGTAAGGAAATTGTAATATTAACTTTAATCAACCGGTTTCATGAATTTTGTTTTGGTGAGTGTTCAGTACATATACATGCACACTCGTATTCTAGTTATGATTCTTCCATTGGTTTGGATCATATTAATAGTATGACGTCTCCATGGAGCATAGAATAATCTGGTTGTGCAGTATATCAGTCTCCTCTTTTGCAGATCTCTGATTACCTGCATCTGTCAAGCATTGCTTTGGCATCCCTGCTATCCTTTGTCCTCTCTCTGCGGCGAGTGAGTAAACTCACTTTGGTTTCTGGTGGCCGCTGTGATTAACATGCTCCGCTAGATTTGGTTTGTCAGTTGTATCAGTCATCTAATGGGGAAGCAATGGGTGTTATCGCAACTATCCTCTGTCATTTTCTACAGCAGGAAGATCCTCATTACATTGTGTATTATTGTATTCAGTCAAAGATGAACCAACAGAGAAAGCAGAAATTCAAACTATATAAAATATCATGGTATCCAAGTTCCTCTTGAATGAATGCTCCATTTTACAATGTGGCAACGCTTTGGTTAAGGTTTGGTTAGGTTTAGGCATAAAAACAACGTTGTTCGGAAACATCATGCTTTGGCTTAAAATTATTGCTTTGGTTAGGAGACTGTTAACGTCCATAGTTTTGTTGACCCATCCATCCTGCCCGATTCCTCAATATGCAGACTTATTGCTTCATAAAACGACACCGGATTTTCTCTCTTGTCATTATTACTACAGCCGCTCGAGGGGTTTGTCACTTACGCGCATGCCATTTCGTGGCACTGCTCGCTGATACGACTAAAGGCCTTTCCTGTGATTAATTCCCACCTGTTTTTAGTGATAGATTTTATGTTCAGAAAAAGGGATGATTTTTCTGAGCTTTCACACCGCGATGAATCATGTTGTATGGAACAAACATTTCATATTCAAAACGTACACTATATCGTAGTCAGAAACAAAACCACAAAGTGTATTATTCATATCAACCTTGACAATGGCAGCTCATACCAGCTCCACACTTTCTGTCCTTACCTTTCACAATAAAAGAACCTGGACATATACACGGTGTTACTATTTACCAGTGGAATATTCACTGAGGCTATTTCACAAAGAGGAAACTCTATAAAATAGCTTACAGTACTGCTTAGGATATACAAAAATTTCCTCAGACAGACTGCCAGACGATGCTCTGGGTCAATAAGATTCTGGTAGTTGGTTCTCTGCTTGCGCAAATCTATTCAAATCTATTTATTTTACAAAGGTTGCCACTTTCACAAATTTACATTTCTGTCGGTACGCAGAGCTTTGATGCAAAACATTTGCATGCAGGTATTTTGCATCTTCGTGTCTTTAATTTGGCACGCCCCTGGTTGCAAAAAGGACTTAATGCGGTCGTTCTTCTTTGGACTACAATCTCTATGTTAAACTGCCTCAAAACTGGGATTAGATCTAGCTACATTTCTGCAACCAGCATTTCATGTTTATGTGCTCAAATGCATGAACAGAATACACCCAAAACTCAATTTTAACTGGGACACTAATGTGCTTGTAGACATGGCTTCATTTCAGAGGTTACAAGCCCTTAACTTTTTTGGGAACCTTTGGTTTAGGGGATGACTTTGAGCAGATGCAGGCTCAAAATATACACTGAGTAATATACACTGGCTTGCAGTGCTGAAGTTACCTCTTAACATTTGCTGACTTATCTCAATAACCATCTAACCATGTTGCATTTCATTGTTTCTGTCCCT
Organism: Myoxocephalus aenaeus; assembly: GCA_038501785.1. Classification (NCBI taxonomy): domain Eukaryota; kingdom Metazoa; phylum Chordata; class Actinopteri; order Perciformes; family Cottidae; genus Myoxocephalus; species Myoxocephalus aenaeus. Next base: position 470,542 of record JBAMJR010000027.1, read on the forward strand.
GAGCGGAATTTTGTCCCAGTCTATTAGCGTATTATGCCCTAAGACGCTCTTGAGAGTGTTAGAGTTGTATATACACTGCAGCTTCTTGCCAAGTCTTCAATATGCTGCTTGGTTTGTGTAGGGCACATTGAAGAGAGAGTTGAATGCCAGATAGTTCTGTATTACCATTTGTTGTCAAAAAAGGTTCTGAACTTTGCAAATCAAGTGCTTTCTGACTGAGTTGTCTTTCACATATAGGAAATCTTTTGGCTTTCATCTGGTTTTCCCTCTTGATCTCCATCTTTCTTGCTGCCGCTCTCTTTCTGTATGCATGTCCTTCCTCATTAAAGTCAGTCACTTAACTAAAGTTATGGATCAGTGCCATCTGCTCCCCTTGCAGCCAGATCGCGAGAAACAGAGACAGGCCGAGATAAAGTGACAGACACAAAGAAAAAGGTCGGGGAAAGACAAGGAGACGTATAAGAGAAAAAACGGGGAGAGAGAAGGGAGAACAAATTAGAAAGAAAGAGGGCAAGGAACTGTAGAGAGAGGAATATATATGAAAAAGCATGATGACTATAAATTTATTTTCCCTGTGGCAGCTGTCTGTTTCATATTGGAAGGTCACATTGCTGTCCAGATGCCATATGATGTTAAAGTGTGTGAGTGGGGGTTTGTCGAGAATAAATTACATTCGGTATAATATAAGGTATTTCCTTTGTATTTAGAAGAGGACCAGGGAAAGTTTATCTAATGTTATATATTTAATTTGCTAAAACCAGAGAAATGAAATGATCGCATGGTAAAGTCTCAATGCTCTTTTTGTGATACAAGTTTCTTCAGTTATGACCAGTTTTCCTTGTAATATTTCAATGAACAGAAACATGCATATATGTCATTTTTCTATTCAAGCAGCATCTGTAGCTATCAGTAGTAAATATTTTGTGTACATCTCCCGTTAATATGAATCATAACCTGTGGCTTTACAGTGTGAGGCAACAACTGAATGCGGAGCATACCGTCTGAACACACAGCAATTCAGAATATTTCATAAGGGAACATTACCTGTGAAGAGGTTAATAGATTTTAGCTGCTCATAGTGATCATATGAAAGCAAATGACTGCAATAATCTTCAACACTTCAGTCCAATATAAAGAGTGTATACATTTAGGCTGTAAAAAGAAAGAAAGTGCAATATAGGCAGATACGCAGGCACACACATCCAGGTCACAATCACCGAAGATACATTTGAAAACACATGAAAAGGGGAAAGGTTATTTTATTGTCTTACGACAGTGAGTTCTGGGCCTCTTATTAGAGTTAGTAAAGATTCAAGTAGAACAGCTGTGCAAGCCCATTTTGAGTGCCATCTGAAACTGCTCTCATCTGGCATGTAGAGCAAAGTTTGGCACATTCAGGAGAAACACCTGGTAAATCCTAATTTGTCCTCAATTAATTTGAAGAAAATCATGATTTTGATGTGCTTTTACTTGCAATGTTCAAGAGGTCCAATCCTGGTATGTCAGTAAAGCATGTTTGAATTTCGAGTGGAAAGAGAAAAACACCATTTAAAGAGTAGTTAGTGTGGTCTGCGTGAGCCCAACGCTGAAGGCTTCGAGTATTTCCTCTGTCTGTCATCAGCTCACCGTTTTCCCCGTGTTCAGTAGGCAAGTGAGAATAAAAGAAAAAGATTGTGATCAAACGTTACAACACATTATGTAAAATAAGATGACGATTATAATTTAGTTTGTTATGGAAAAGCAGTCTCATTGAGAGGATGCATTTCTATGGACATCGCCACATAATAGTAATAATAATCATCATCATCTTGGGGCAAATAGAAAGTAAATAAATGCGTGAATAAATTAATTCAAATGCAAATAGAACAACAACTTCGTCACAAACCTGTCATCCCCAAGTGTTTATAGCTGTTTTCTAGTAGCCACACTCAAAAGCAGGGCAAAAAGCCAGCAATCATAGAGCAGGATGAGATGAGATGAATAATATGTTAATGGTGCACACTGTTCAACTCTCAGACGAACCTTTTGGTTGAAGGATACTGACCCTCTTAGTGTTTGGCTCCACAGGGTTGACTGATTGTGCATTGGACTGTTGCAACATATACACACACACACACACACACACATATATATATATATATATATATATATATATTTGAGAGGAGCACATACAGGAATTACTCCGAGCCAAAATACAGGGCATGGGCAACAAGTTAACTTGTTGAAGGTAGACTGGCAAGTCTTCCAGGCAGATATCGCAGACATGTGGGGCACATCTAATCAAGTGCCAGGCAGCAAAATTGCTTTTTTTCGGGCCAACTCAGTGTGTATGGTCAAACTGTATCTGCAGGGTAGTTAGCAACTAGTTTGCAACAGCCAGATCTGTGGCCAGTTTAGTTCACCATGCGTAGATTTCTTAACGGTCTGTGAGTTTGCATGATTGTGTGTGTGTGTGTGTGTGTGTGTGTGTGTGTGTGTGTGTGAGTGAGTGTGAGTGTGTGTGAGAGAGAGAGTAGAGAGAAAGAGGGGGAGATGAGGGGTTGGGCGTGATGCCAGCGTCCTCGTTTGACACAGTGAGACATTGACAGGTCTCAAGGTCTGCCAGCATACACACACACACACACACACACACACAGAGAAACCGAACCACACAAGGTCTGCCAAGTCACATCTGTAAAACTTTTCATGGCCAGAGGCTGTTATTGGGCTGAGGGTGGGGAGAGCAGGGGGAGAGCAGGATGGGGAGGGAGATAGTGAGGGATGAGAGGAGGGAGGAGACAGGATTGAGTGCATGAGAGGCAGACAGCTAGACATATACACACATAGGAGGAGCGCTAATAAGCCTTTAAGGGTTAAACTAAAAAGCTGAGGAGATTTGGGAAGGATGGATGAATGGGTCGATTAAGAAGGAGAGGGAGGGAGGACAGACACTTCTAATAATTTCTGAGAACACAGGCCCAAGAAAATTCGATCCAATAAAGCTCGTTCCAAAAGCTGCAGATTTTTTTCATACTCTTAAACCAGAGCTGTAGAAATGACAGAGTGGAGCCAAAATCACATTTTACATATAGTTTTAAGCAGAAAATATCATTTCAAGCTCATGACATTTCAGATAGCTGATACCAGCAGTCTGCTGCTGTTCTAATATTCTATCCATACTTCTCAAACCAATCCTTCTTCCTTACGTTCTTTCACTTCTGCCCCTTCACATTTTTGCAGCACATTTCCTCCATGTCTCATCTAATTTCTTCTCTTTCTCCTCTTTTTCCCTGATTTGTTTACCTTCCGTGTCAGCACTTTAGAGTAGTTGTAAGCACATGCAGTATTAAATGACAGCAAAGGGAGTCAGCACAGTTTAAAATCACTGGGCTTTACTTTGAAAAATGATCTTGAGAGGCCACTTCACTTCTTTTAACAGGTTGTGCATGCCATTCATTCTTGGGAGGAAAAAGTATATAATGTGTGTACCTGAAAACAGGAAAGGAAGCATGACTTGCACTTGGATTGATCAAATCAAACACAAGTGTTTCAGAAAACCCAACACACTGTCTGACCTATTTTTCTTTTTGCCGCCAGCTGTACAGGGAAGTGACTCACTTATGAGGATGGACCAATGAACCCTTATCTTATTAATAAGAAATCCCTAAGTGTTAACCTATTGATGACAACTGCAATTTGCTAAATATGCCTGGGCTGTTTAGCATCTAAAGGTGTCCTTTGTTTATAGTTTGGTCAATATGTGATGCATATTGACAACTGCCTGTCTTTGTTTCTTGGATGGTATAAACATGGCCAACATAAAGAAACAGAAACATGACATGTTTCCTCAAACAACTCTTTTTTAATGTGCTTTCATTATTCAGTAGTTCTACATGTATGTGTGAATATGCTGTGGGAGAGTTTGTGTGTGAATATGTGGGCGTATGTATCTGTCTGTGTGTCTGCATTAATGTGTGTGTGCCTCCGCAGTTCAGCTATCCTGCTTAGAGAGCAGTTCCTAAATGTCAGTCTGGCCCCTGCAGGGCTTAACTTCCTGGTACTGAAGGATTATGGGAAAAATGTCAGGGAGAATCTGGTACTGACGTGAGTAAATGAGTGCGAAAAAGAGAGAGAGCGAGACGGAGGGGGGAGATAAAGAGCCAGCCACAAAGAATGGGTTTTGGGGATCTGGGGATGAATGACAAGAATTAATCATAAGACGTACACTAGCAAAGGGCAGAACACACACGCGGACACACACACACACAGGGACACACACGGACACACAAGGACGCACAGACCCACACATGCAGGTGGCACCCTCCACAGCCCCTGGTGAAATGGCTCACAGAAGGGCCACTGTGGACGTAGCTGTCGCTGCATGTGTGTGTCACTGGTTGCATCCTGTGACTGACAGTCTGAACATCTACTCAGCAGTCCCTATGGCCAAGTAAATCAATAAAGAAACGAGTGAAACAGAAAACTAAACGCAGAGAGAAGTTGAAAGAATGCATTGGTGAATGAGAGAAATAAACAGAACATTTGTAATCAACATGTACTGAGAATTACATCCCCTTAAGTGAGTGCACTTAACTGGAAGGTGTATTGCCACTTTGCCTTGATTCAGATACCGTTGCATCAAGACAATTTAACAGAAACTTTAAAATCTTGGGCAGCTTGCTTGAGCTGCCTTTGGAGGGTGTAGGATTGTATTTAAAGCATTTTTTAGAGTAATGGAAGAGTGGATTGAAGGTAAAATCCTCTGCTCATGAGGAGGAAGTCATATTAGCAGGATTGACAGCAGAGGAGGCTAGTTGTTGCATTAGATTTAAATCACTGTGCGCATAAAACTAAAATACTGTGAAGCGAAAATGAAGCACCATCGACCCTCTGAGAAGACAAGGAAACATCTCAAGAAAGCCTCACATAAAAAATAGCCTGTGGGTTTAAAACAGAAAATGTAGACAATGACAATGAGATAAGACGACAGATGGACGAATATCATACAGGAGTGGGACTTCCAGCCAATATCTAACAGGAGCCAGGACGGCACCTGCATCCACTGCGAGGTAGAAACACAGGGTCAGATAGGACGTCAGCCAGGGCTGTGGAAGCTACGACACTGATAGCATCCACTATCACATAGCATAGCATCCACAGACACCATACACAGCTGAGTAGGAGAAGCTCTGCAGCATTTAAAAAAAGTAAAACATACATTTTCAATCTCTCTAGAGGTTTGGTGGGTGGCAGCTGCTGTCAGTTGTTTGTCAGAAACTTTATTTACAAAATATCCCCTCTGGGAAAAATGTGATATTTTATATTATTATAATTGGCCCAGTGAATCCATGGTTTGTCTCACGCCCACATGACTCGCCACATGACTCAGATGGTGAAAATGTTCCCTGTGGTACGGTATTGGTATCATGGTATGTAAGAAGTGGACGTAGTCACCGTGACATCACCTGTTGGAGAGGGTGGAGCTAAGTACAACCGAACACGGAATTGAAATTTTTTATCTGACAAAAATGTTACAATTAACTTGCAGAAAATGACTACACACTGTGAAAGGGTTAACGTTGGAAGATAAAAACACAGATAACACCCAGACCGGACAAAGCCCAGACCATCATTTACTAAATGAAAACACACATGTTTACTGAGGTAAAATCAAGTGAAATATAGGGTTATTTTATCATATACTTTTAAACAATCGCATTTCTTTCAACCTGACAGCTGTTAGAAATGCGTTTGATACCTTAATGTACAGTTTTTTTGTGTTTTGCTCTTAGCTCTGCAGGTATTTCCACTTCTGCTCTCCTACTCATTGAAGTGCTAAAACCGAATGACTTCCTGAGGGATTCGAATTTTTCAAAACTTGCTCACGCTTTTCACTCTTGAATCCAGCTTTTCCATCCATCAGGACACATTCAAAAGGATGAATATTTTGAGCTTACTCGATACCCTCTGTCTCACCTTTCAGTACAACTTTCACATTGAAGAAAACAGAAACGAAATGACATCATATTCTGGACATATATTCAACACTTTTCAATTCCAGACCAAAGGCAGATGATCCCACCTCATGCGTCTACCTCTGCTGGCTGCCATGTCTGCGTTAAGCTGACAGAGACTGTGGTTAATTCAGTAGGCAGAACAGAAAAGAGGTCAGACTGCAGTAGAACGGAAGACCAACGTTCTCACGCTGTAACATATACAGGAGGATGGGAAAATCATCAATAATCAAACAAAAAAGCCACTGTGGCGTTTTTGAAAGAAATAATTAAGTCACAAAAATGCTTTTGTTTTAAAGGAGCAGCATGGCGACCAAAGTAATATATTATGTCACTTCTATTAATGAGTTCAATAAAAACTAAGCAAGGCCAGTTACTTTTCATGTATCTTTCATAAGTAAACTTTCCAGTGCGTTAATGTTATGTGCTGTGTGGAAATCCTTTGGGCAACATGAACCATTACTATGAGCGCTTTATTTTGTGTTGCATTTGCCTGGCAGGTCTCACAACACTGTTCCTCTGTTTCAAGGAAATACATCTTGAAAATACTGAATGACTGAAGCTAATACTAACATACACACCAAAGCACAACAAAATGATGTGATCCAGTGTTGATGTTTCCCCTAAATCCTAAATATTAGGAGTTTAGAGGTCCAACTGTTGGACTTAACTGGAGCTCTCTGCTAACCAACTTTCCAACAATTTACTAAACACTGATTTAGCTGGGAACAATTTAGTTTAGGTACATTTACTGTGGCACAGGCTTTATTTCTGCTGCTGTCAAGGGGTAACAAATGTCTCAGGGTCACAGTCGGGTGTGTGGAGCAGTACTCCAAGCAGCCTTATAGAATAAGTAACTTGACATGACCCTGGATACATAATCAAATACACAAATATAGAATACAAACCAACACATAAGGCTTATTCAAAAGTCCACCGACCTCAAGGACTGGAGGATCTATTCATTCTCAAGAAACAGTATGAAATCTCAACCTTCAAAGCTCATGTTCATATTTTTATCGAACACTTGCCATGTGCTAACGTGTCCTTTCATTAAGTGAAATTATTTAGCCACTTTCCCATTACAATGAGCAGAAAAGCATGAATGCAATGAAGGCCAAAAATGATTTTTGTGGATTTAGGGAAGATAAAGGTAGAACTAAAGCCTTTTCTTTATTCTCTCATTATCAACTTAACTGGCCTTGAAACCTTTTCACTGATTTATCACACGTAGCAAAGTTAAAATGTATCTGTATGCTGCCTTTCATCCTGGCATCCCACAGCACATCTTATTCATTCCACAACACTGCGACCTAACTAGAAATGCTCTTTCTTCCTGTGCACATTTACTCTTTGTAGATTCTTTTTTGTTTTGTTTTTTAGCCAGCAGTATTGATTAATACTTGTGACTTAACAATTATTCCACAAAGTGCTGAAATTCCTGCCTTACAAAACTCATTCCTGAGTCTGTACTCGATGTTGTGGAAGAAAACCCCCCGTGTCCATCAGCATTCAGGTTAGATGTCGGTGATGCAACATAAACGTGGGACTTGCAGTACGTTTCCAAAACTTTAGTGAAGTTTATAGAGAGGATGTAGGTTGTGGCACCATGATATTTTCATGTCATGCATTGACTTTATTTGAGTTATGGTGTGATGTTTATCCTTAGAATATTTGTACTTGCATTTTTACATGTTTGGCTCCCAGGGTCTTTTGTAAAAGACATCAAATAAAAGACTGGTCTGGTTATTAGAAAACATCAAATGAATGGCTGTTTGGAAGACTTGATCCTAATCGTCATGTGCGTGTGCGTTGTGAGTGTGTGTATGCCTCACTGTGCTGTACATCTATGTGTGCTCCATTGTTTCAGAGCGGTGGACCATCCATCACCATTAGGCTGAAGCAGAGAGCCTGACTCACACTCAGGAACAATCTAATTCTGCTAAAACACCTCTCTCCACCACTCTCTTCTTCACTTTCCCTGTTGTCGGCTTTCTCCGCTACACCTTCTTGTTTTCTCTCTTCCTCTTTCTCTCTGCAGGGTTGAGGCAACAAACTCCAGGAGATGAAAACCTCCCAAGCATGTCTGCAGTAATACCTCAGACACACACATGCTGTGCTACACACACAGACACACACACACACACTGAGGACACAATCTTGCAGTCAGTATATTGTTCTAACTCAGCCTTTTGGCGTGCGTGTGTAGTTATGATTCTGTAAGCAGAGCCGAATGTGAGACAAGAGCCTCTTCAACTTCTTCAGGCTAAGACCCAAAGAAAGTGAAAGTAACACGCTGCAGGTTTCCGTTACACTCAGGGATTTGGGGCTTAAAATTGGGCTTGAGGAGTTATGGAACAGAAAGCATAGTTCTCAATTCAAGCATTCACATAACCTGTGTAACTCCAAAACGCCAATGCTCGCAGAATTTTTCCAGAATGACTAACTTGATACTCCAGGTTTGTGACCATCTGAGAAGCAATCATTGGAAAATACGTGGGCACTTAAAAAAAAAATACTCCGCAGATGGCAGAGTATGGCATGAACCATCTGTCAATCAAACTCCTGGCAAATAAATTCGGGTAAAGAGTGAAAACATCTTTCGTACGGTTCTTTGCTCTTCTTTGGATGAATAAGTACTTTACAGGTCTTAAAATAAATAAGTGAAATACATAAAATGTATGCTATTGCAGTATCCAAGGTAACCTGTTCAGGAGCTGCCATTAATTTTCAGAACAAATATTTGCTCCCTTGTGTCGTCTCACACACAATTAAACCACACAAGCAGCCACCAGTATCTCTTCACAGGACGCTGATAGGTCCCTGCTCTGGCTTGGTATCGGAATTGAATTGGCAGATACCTCATGTTAAAGGCCTTGAAAAAAAAAACAGTCACAATAACAAAACAAGTTCAGGTCAAACCAGGTCTGTGGAATGAAAAGACCCACATGCATTATCAAAGACACCCGGAGTGTTTGGCCTCATTGAGAAGGCGATGCAGAGCTTGACAGATAGCCAGAGCACGGACACCAAAAGAGTGACAAGATCTCTGCCGATACGTACTGAATTTTAGATCAGGTACAGCTCTGCCAGGGTAGTAAAGAAGATTTAACCCTTTAAAAACAGGGTGCGAAAATCCCCCTGCTCCTATTATCAGACAAAAAACAACAACATATTATCTCCGGAACCACATTGTTGTTTAACTTCATTTAAATTGCTACAATACCGCAACCCTTGTGAGAAGAGACATCTGGTGTGAAACATAATTCAAGTAACCGTTAAGTTTAAGTATTTACGTAAACTAAATTTTTGAACCGAACAACACAGTTTTTTGATTGAAAGTCCTTTTAACACCCAAATGCTGTGTTCTAGTATGAATTGTGGTGCATATTCCGATTCTTTAGGTCCTAATCTTTCCCAAAAGGTGTCTTATTAGTATGTGGGCTGTTGTTAGGGCACCATAATACAGTTTGAAAAACTCGGTGACCGCTCAAGGAGGCATTTTTGGGAAATCTTGCTGGATGTTCATAGTTATGATCAAAATATCTTTTAAAAGTGATTTTTTTGCAGATATAAATTTTTTTCCCAAGACGTTGCTGAACAAATACATACAATAAACACAAGTATTGGAATTAATTTGGGGTTCCTACGACGACTCAAACACAGGGAAAAAGCCTAGAGCCGAAATTGGCTCTAACTGACATAAAGGGAAGCACCTGTTTCAAGCGACTGAAAGATATAACTCACTTCAGTAAGAATTCTCAAACGGAAGAAGCTAATTTGTTTATGACAAAAGCAAATACTATAGAACTGGTTCCCCAACACAAGCAATCTACTGTTATAAAGTTTGCGAGGGGATTTTTTGGTTACAGAGGAAATTAGTGTATTACTGTGCTTGCTGTGCAAATCTGCACTGCAGGGTATATTGCATGTGCAGGTCATGCAGATGGATGCAAATCAAAAGTTTAGCTGCAGATGGAAGATGGTAGGAACATTAGCACAGTCATTTTGGGTCGTGACAGACCTGCTTTCACGGTTTGAGGCCAGTGATGTCACAGACACGTTGTCAAATGAAGCGCATCACACGTGTTCCTGAGCAGAATGTTGTCACATACAAGCACCATACCCTTCAAAAGCAGCGATCAGCCATGACTGAACTCATCGACATTACCGTGTAATGACCCGGGCTGTCCTGGTCAAACACTGACTTCCAAGTCTGCGTCTCAGTGATTTGTATTGTAGGATTAGCCCCTAAACCTCCAGATTCATGAAGAGGTCCTACCCTCAGGCTGTTTTCGTGATCAATGAAGAAAGTTGATCTGACTCGGTGCACTGAATGTCAAGTCAAGTCACTTACCAGAAAAAAAACACATCCAAAATGTTTACTTTTTAGTGCCGTAGTGTGTTCAGTTGTTAAGTGTAGAGTACATAGAATGGTAATTCCCTGGTTTGTGGACACTGCACACTGAATATGTTGTATATGCATAAGAATATCATACTGTTTTTTTCTTTTTGTTTGACAGCCATGCGAACATCATCCCTCAAGAAACAAAATGTAGGTAGAGGGAGGTGGAGAATCTGTATATAGGCTTAGAGAACCAAATGGATAGGAGGGAGTCATTTATTTCAGCTGTTAATTACAGTTGAAAAAAGGAGAGAAGATAGATAGATAGATAGTGTAACGGTAAAATTTCACCCTACCCAGTGTTGAGTCTTTCTAAGCTGAAATGATGAACATCGAGAATCCAGAACTCTATGAAATAATTTATTCCCTGCGCAGAGAAGAGAGCATCCCCAAACAGAGTCACTATGGAGTCTGCTCCAGGATGCACTGAAGATTCACCTCTTACATGGTCATTTATATACAGAGAACAAAGCTAGGTTAGAACAAAGAAGTCTGGGGTTTCAGGTTGAGGCTAGAAGAAAGGACCAGACCCCCTTGTCTTCTTCCTTTCCCCAATTCATGACCTATCGGCAGACGTGAGTGATACTTGATAACAGCTACGGGAGTGACATGCAATTAACATTAGACAGAAGGATATTTGCATTAACAGGTTTTTAAGCCACTTAAAAGGTTCCTAGACAAAATACAACTTAAGGCTAGAAAATTCCCATTACAATAGATAGATAGATAGATAGATAGATAGATAGATAGATAGATAGATAGATAGATAGATAGATAGATAGATAGATAGATACTTTATTCATCCCCAAGGGGGAATTTGTTGTTTATTGTTTCGGCCTGGAAGAGTAAAGCATTGGAAAAACAGTAATGACACTTTTCAGAAAGGTCTCCGCTTGATTAGGATGCCGTGCAGGTATTTGCTGTTGGAGTTCACTCAGTCGATCGTGGGTCTGACTTTTTGCCTGTTAACATTATAAAATGTCTGCTTTGAATTGTAGTGTGAGTGTGAGTGTGAAGCAGGGCATTGCTGGGAAAAAAAGAAAGAGCATGCTGCAACATTGTGTGGGCAGTATCCAATTGCAGAGATGACAATGAAGCTTGGCACAGGTTAAAGTCTCTTTATACATGATTCAGCAGGATAACTAATACAAACCACTGCCAAGAAGTCAGGAGCAAAACTGAACACCGACTGTGGACACCCAGCTGCTAGGAAAAACAACAAACAGAGTACCATACTGAAGAGCTAAACAGACGCTAATTTATCACTTCCACTACACAAGGAGAGACAAACTAGATGGAATAGCTTGACTGGCGTTGCACAGTGCAGTCGATTCCAACAAAAAGACACACTGCTCTATGGCAACGAAAAACAGGGGAAAGCAATGACAACCAGATTGAAAACATATTTGTGCTGGCCATGAACTCCCACCACTCCTGCCTGCTGGCACCAACAAGGGACGAACCCCTCAGACAGTCCCTGCATCGCTGACAGACCCATGATCAGCACTCTGGACAGCGACAAGGAGGTAGCCAAGAGACTGCCCAGGCTCAAGCTACTACACTGTAACTGTCTGACGGGCACATTCATTTACCACAGTCATGGTCTCATAAACCGAATCCGTGGACAACCAAACAAACACAAGTTTAAATCTGCATGGCAGAGCCAATGTAGGGAAAAAACATGTCAAGGATTTCTGACCTTGGATTCAGTTTTTGTTTGCAAAGGATCGACAACTGAAAGCAGAAATAAATGCATGTTTTCAATGAACCAGTTATTTTATTGTGCTGATCTTTGCATCTCCACGTCTGCAGTGTTTCACAACATCACTGTGGACCGGTAAGTAAACAGAGCTTCAACAGAACCCAAAACATTGCCTTGAGGATCATCCGCATGTACCTTTGCTGTGATCTAAAGTGAGATACAGTGTTGACTTTCAAAAAAAGGCCAGGCTAAAAAAAAAGGATTGTTTCTACAAATACACATTGTTAAAATGTACAAAATGTACATGGCCATTGTAAGTGAAATCTATCTCTGCCTTGGCTATCTGATACCCTGATAAATGCACTGTTTCTTTTTCTGCCGGGGAAAGTGGTTTCGTGAGGAAACAATCTGAAAGTCATTTCCACCGGAAGACTTTGGGGTGGGGCTATGTGTATGAGGGAAAAGTGTGTGAAATAAAATGTGTGTGTGTGTGTGTGTGTGTGTGTGTGTGTGTGTGTGTGTGTGTGTGTGTGTGTGTGTGTGTGTGTGTGTGATTGAGAGTAAAGCCCTCTGGAGAAAACCCGGACAAAACACTTCAACTCTGAATTCACTTCTTTCTCCCTCTCCCGCTGACTTTCCTTTCTCTCTTTTCACCAAGGAGTGCCTAAGAGGCAGCAGTGCTGGATTAGAGCGGATGTGTGTGCCTCTCCCTGTGTGTGTTAATGAGTGTGTGCGTGTGTCAGTATGTGTGTAGAATTGGTTTCCGAGTACAGGTGCTTGAGCACGTCTGGGCCTCACAGAGATGAAACCTCTCTTAACATCGCTCTCTCTCCCTCTCTCTCATGCACTCACTCACAGAGACCTACAAAAAGGACAAAATGCAATATTGTAATAATGCTCACACTCATTTAGAGTCTCTTACACCTGCACTGTGTGTATGTATGTGTGTGTGTGTGTGTGTGTGTGTGTGTGTGTGTGTGTGTGTGTGTGTGTGTGTGTGTGTGTGTGTGTGTGTGTGTGTGTGTGTGTGTGTGTGTGCTTGAGAGAGAAATACAGAGAAGGGAAGATGAAAAAAAGAAGAGACAAAGCCTGAAAATAGCCAAAAAAAGCAGAAAGGGGCAGTCAGAAAACACAGGGGGAGAACGGGAAGAATTTATGTGAGAGACTAGGGGAAGACAAACAAATGTTAGGAAATGTGGGTGCTATTGTGGTTGTTGTCTGCCCTGTCAGTATGTATCACCTCCAGCAGGCAGCCCACTTCTATTATTCTAAATGTGAAAACCAGTTTCATGGCTCACATGTTACCCTATAGTGATCTAAACACTCCCATACACCGTAAAATCCACAGTGTTAAATATGCAGTGTCAAAGTCCATGGGCTCTTTCAGAGTTATTTCAACAACAGCTTGAGTAAAATACCGCCTAGTGTTGGTGTTCATTTACGGACTTAAAACGGGTGGTGTCAGAAGTACTCAGAAAAGCCCCTCCCCCCTCGTCACCTCATTTCTAATCAATCTGGATTGTTCACGGCGCCATTTTCTTAACGTCAAAAGACTGCGGTATCCTAATGCTGCGTTCACATCAAACGCGGCAAACGTGCAAAGTCAATGCACAGACGCGATAGGTTGCGAAAAAGTGTTTTTTCCGCTGGGTGGCGCGAATGACGCCTGTGAGGCGGTGCGAATAGCGCATTTGACGTGGGGCGAACAGAGCGTAGGACGCGGCGCGAAAAAAAATGCGTGACGCAAAGTTGCGTCAGTCAATCAGCGTTGAGAATCAGCGTTGAGAAGCTCCGCCCGTCATCACCGTCGTCTTGCTGTTGCTGAATCAAACTGCTGCTGGTCCGCCTGAAGTAGCGCTGGTAGCGGCCGTCATTCAGACGCTGTTGTGGGACTACGGATAATATTATGAACCCAGACACGATGGAGTTTGATCTTCCGACGTATGTGGAATTTACACAAGTATAAAGCAGAAGTAGTGGTTCTAGTGGTTCAATCCACCATGGAAATACCATGGTGGATGGCGGAAACGGTAACTGTTTTTACGGAGATAAACCAGACGCAGTTCCTGGAGGAGTCGGTGAAATTTACAGAGCTATGTGCGGCTATGGATGGTGTTATGAACCCGACATTTTTGGGACTTCCACAACCAATATAAAGCAGAACTAGTGGTTATTTATTACATGGCTGATAGCGGAAATGATAGCTCTTTTCACAGGGATAAGCCACGCCCCGTTTGACTTCGCGCCGCGTTTGGTGTGAACGCAGCATAAGTGTCTTTTAGTCACCTACTAAAGCAAGTATTTGGCATTTCAACACAAGCAACAGGTTAGAATAACTTCATATGGTTGGCTCGCCATATTCCAGCTGTCTTTGCATTTTAAATGCCGAATTACAAAGGGTTAACGTGACCGAGTTGGGGACTAGTTTATGTGAGGTCTTGTAAGCCAATTAAGGCTAACAAGCTAACGTTAGCTTACTCAAACTCGACAGCAAGACGAGCTGTTAATACAGTGTGGAGGGGTGATTGTTTTTTAGTCTTTATAACTCCCGTGGGTACGGTAAAATAACCAATACTGTATGTTTGGGGAGTATGCTAAGTTAGCTAATGTTAGCTTAACTAGCTTTTTATCCCTGGCTAAGGCGCGTTTGTGCGGGCGGGGAAGCCTACGTAACACGACAGGATATAAGACCAGGGCAATAGCAAGTTGGTTTTATTTCACATTGTTACTACTAGCTAGTAGCTACTGTTAATGTTAGTTCTAATGGTAAATTGCGGCCAAGGTGGCACTGGGATGAAAAGAGATATACGGGGAAGATAACCGAGGTGGGTAGTAAGGGGTAACTAGTAACTAATACATTGGTTTACTGAGAAATTGTGCTTGTCAGAGTTGTGTTGTGTTTTTTCACTCTTGCTTGGTAGATTTTAAGAGAGAGCTTTACTTATAATCCGTTACATTTTAATATATTTATCGCACTTTGTTTATTTATTTATTATTTTATGCAGTAATCTGTTGATTCAAGTTAGCTGGTCTCAGGTCTGCTTACACTCGCAGCCATGCCTCCATTTGTCTCGTTCAAAAAAGCATCATGGATCAAGCTACAGCAGGAGGGAAGTTAACGTTTTTGCATTTAAGATAGCAGCTAATATCTACAGACAAGCTAACCGTGCACAGTACAGTGTGCTGAAGTCGATACATCAGAAAACCGCCTTGAGAGCTAGAGGAGCAGAGCAGTAAGTGTTTACTTTAAAACTGCTCCTTCTGCTGTTTTCTGCTCTAACGTAAACAATCAGGCTATCTGTGTGAGCGGTGTGTGTTTAACTAGTGAGTAACTAGTGGGACCTTTAACTGACAATTGTGCTCTTTACAGGGACCCTGCTGCTGAAAGCAAAACTTGGTGGTTTCCAAAAATTCGTCCGAATAACAGAACAAAATCTGACTGAGTTTTTGGTAAGAAATTGAAATTTAACAGAGCCTTAAATTCTAATAGTAATATAATTTAGCTATTTAAAATTGATATACTGGAATATCCAGAAAATGATGGTAAATTTAAAATCCTCAGTTTATTTTTCAATATTAATGTCTGCTATGGTTCCCTTCCCTAACCCCTTAACTATGAATGCTTAACATATAGTTATGGCACTACTAGGGGTGCAACTAACAATTATTTTCATTGTTTATTAACCGGTAAATTATTTTCTTGATGAATTGATTTAATATTTATTTATAAAATGGGAGAAAATGAAGATCAGTGTTTCCTAAAGCCTAAATTGACGTCCTCAAATGTTTTACTCACAACCTAAAGATATTCAATTTACTGTGATGGGAGTAAAACAATTTAAAAAAACATTCATATTTAAGATGCTGGAATCAGGGAATATTGATTTTGTTTTTATTATGAATTACTCAAACTGATAAATCAATTATCAAAATAGTTGGATCAATTTAATCCCCAATAATTTTAAGCTTTTTATTTAACTAAGTACGTATCTAATGACCTTCATGATTATACAAGCTTTTGTGCCTGTTTCCTAGCATTTGCAAAGTTTGGTGTCCCAGCCGTAACCGAAGGGGTGAAAGTTGTTTATGGGGGCAAATCAATGCCAAAAGTAGAGAGCGCAAATGAGCTCCACGAGAGCGCGCAAATCAAACAGCCGCACGCGTAATTTACTTTGACGAGCGCTTTTACATCACTACGCGAGCAAAATCCCAGCTCACGCGAGCAAACGTTGCTCTCAAAGTTGGAACCTGCTCGCTCTCGAAGCTTTAACCTGCTTGCTCGCGTGTCTGTTACCTGCTCGCGCTCGAGTAGATTTTCTTTTTGACAGTAAGTGGGCGGATCCAGTCACTATCGTATCTCTACATCTAATTGGTTACAATCCTCGGCTTCGGATTGGCTGGAATGCATTTCTCACCAGCACACACTGGGAACAATGACGGATGAGAAAACACAAATGAAGCTATAGCGTAAATTCAGACAGGAAGACAACCCCCTCACACCAGGCGGGCCCTCACTCATACCGTCCCTCACCAGCAGCACGCACGTCATACCGGATGTCCCTGTCAGGAGCGTCAGAAGTGTCAGACTCTACCAGCTGTTCAGCAGCCGGGTGCGCCCAGCCATTAGCGCAGAGTCACGCCCTCCTCGCTATCCTATCAGCTCACTGCTATCTCCTTTAAATGTTCTCCTTCTCCGCCTCTAGCGTCCTGCTGCCGTCTCATGCGACCCGCCGCCTCCCCAGCACCATCCACCTTCTCAGATTCAGCACCCCATCGGCATCTCCAGCAACTCCAGCAGAACCTCAGCCACCACCACCAGTGTCTGGACTCCCTGGCGGGGATCTACAGATTGCTGCCGCTCAGGGCAAACACAGTGCGATCTCAATCTCCTCGCGGAGTTCATGCGCCAAATAAATTCTGTGTAACCATGGACTCATTATCTGGCATAATAAACATTAACTACTAATCACCCACTGTCTCTCCTGATTGAACTGAAAGTTGACGTTCTCTGAATACTACTGTTATTGAGTCACAAAATGTAATTTTGTGACTTCTCTGTAGCGGTTAAACATGAGATATAATTCGGTTTTCTAAAGAGCAATCTTTATTAGTTTATTATTTATTCACAGTAACGTTACATCAGTGTGACTGAGGGAAAGTTAAGATTTATAACTTAAGATTTTAATTTAACTTTGACTTTAAACTACAGTGGTGTCTTATTACTTTTGACCAAATTGTTTGCAATTATATGTGTATCTATATAAGTGTATATAAACAGATACACATAATGTTATATATATTGTGTTTATTTATGTTACATCCGTCCCATGTATCTATACTATTATATGAATCTGCTAGGTGTAGTAGTACTATGGGTGGGGTCCTGGGTACAGTTTTAAAAGTGATGGCGCTATGATATAATATAATGGTTCCTACAATCGTTGCTCTCTTATTCTAAAAACGGAATTAACTGGCGGTGCCTCCAATAGAATAAAAGGTCTGTGCCTCTTATTTAGTCCTTTTATCTTGTGTTGTAATTGTATTTGACCCTTTCTTGAATAGTTCTTTAACTTGGACACACCCAAGATACATTAACTGCCTTGAAACACTGTTTGGTATTTATTAGGCGTATGCAACAAACTAAATGACATGCAGATCCCTTATTAAAGACAATATCAATAGAGATACTACGAGACAAACAGTTTCTTCCTGCTGCTGTGACTTCATGTCACGGCCATACTTTGGATATTGTAGCAATGCATAGTGCACTTTATACATATTTTTGTGCAATACTGTCACTATATTTTGTGTCTTATTTTTTGCCTTAAGTTTATTGTAATTCTGTGTGTTAGGAAGACCCAGCAAAATAAGCTTTTCATTGTACAGAATAACTGCCTGTTATCTGTGCATATGACAATAAAAGTATCTTGAATCAATACAAGGTAAACTCACACATACACACTCAAAATAACAAATACAGAAATACATATAATTGTATATATATTGTGTTTATAACTATGTTTTTATATATATATATAATATATAATTGCAAACAATTTGGTCAAAAGTAATAAAATACCGCTGTAGTTTAAAGTAAAAGTTAAATTAAAATCTTAAGTTATAAATCTTAACTTTCCCTCAGTCAAACTGATGTAACGTTAATGTGAATAAATAATAAACTAATAAAGATTGCTCATTAGATCCTCAAAACCGAATTGTATCTCATGTTTAATCGCTACGGAGAAATCGGAGCCAGCGGATCATTTCAAAAAGTCCTGCCGGGATCAGGCTGCTCTCAGCGGGCAGACAGAGCGCTCACGGCCCGGTGCTGCGGGACTCACGGTCCCGCGAGCAGGAACTCAAACCGTCAGCGTATCTTTTTAAGTTGGCTGATTCTTCACAAACCGATCACAGATTTGATGCTTAAATAACTAACTTCTCGCCTGAAAACATCCTAAAATTACATTTTGTGACTCAATAACAGTAGTATTCAGAGAACGTCAACTTTCAGTTGTGTTTTCTCATCCGCCATTGTTCCCAGTGTGCTGGTGAGAAATGCATTCCAGCCAATCCGAAGCCGAGGATTGTAACCAATTAGATGTAGAGATCGATGGTGACTGGATCCGCCCACTTACTGTCAAAAAGAAAATCTACTCGAGCGCAAGCAGGTAACAGACACAGGTTCAAACTTCAAGAGGGACTTTTGCTCGCGCGAGAGCAACTTTTGCTCTTGTGAGCGGGGATTTTACTCGCGTAGTGATGTAAAAGCGCTCGTCAAAGTAAATTACGCGCGCAGCTGTTTGATTTGCGCGCTCTCGTGGACCTCATTTGCGCTCTTTAGTTTTGGCACGGGTTTACTGTCATAGTTGTTGACAGTTCGGTAACTGAGTTGGATGATAAGGTTTTTTAGGGTAAAGGATCCATCAACTGGGGTGCTAACCATCAAATATGACACAGGTTTGTTTCAGTTACATTTGTAACGCATACTATTTCATGGATACGTTAGTTATTTATCATGTGAAGCTTATGTTGTTCAATAGATAAGGGAAACATTTGTGGGCAGTGTGTGTAATGTTTATATCTCCCTTTTGCTTCTCCAATCATGGCTAGAATCTGTCTCCACGGCAACATCTTCTGAGCAGTCCCAACCTTCAGCCCTTGATTCCTCAGACTTGCAGGATACAGTCAGCATTTCTGAAAGCCCTTCTGGAAAACGCCAGAGGCTCAATACAGAGGCTAAACACATGAGAGTTGACGCATAAACACCAATACTTTCTTGTGACACATTTAAAACTGTTCCTGATGAAGATGGCATTATTGGAGATTTAATAAATTACATTGTTTGGCTATTGTAGATTTGGGTTTCTAGTGACTTCAAGTCAACTATGAATTGCAATCGATATATTCCTAACATAGTGAATTGTTTATTATTGTGTTTAAGTTGGTGGAATCCATTCTTACTAAGAAATCTTTTGGGGAACTGAATGAATACAACCAACTGAATGAATACAACCAAACCAAGTCCTTGGTGGATGTAAGCAGAAGGAAAATGGTGAACATTCTAGCAGCTGACATGACAGAGAAAAATGGGTAATTTACTAATTGTTTTTAGTTAGCCCTTGTGTTCTCGATCTCTCATTAAATCCTGGAAATATGACTGAAAAATAATTTCTTCTTTAATCTTGCAGTACATCACCGCCCAAACAGGATAAAGAAATGTATGCCAAAGGAATTGTGGCCTTATTCCTCTACCTCAGTGATCCTTACTCTAAGAATGGCTATGTGAGTTAAACAGTAATGGTTGTGGTTATGTGAAATGCTGTTTTGAAACATTTTTAATTCTACCAGAGCATGTTTTTCCAATTTTAAATCTTACTAATTAAGTGTCTGTTTTGTTATCCTCCAAGGAGCATTATTATGATGGCAAGAGTGGGACACGGTACCTTGCCTGGAGGATTACAACTATTCAGCGATGCACTGCTAAAGACAGACGATCATCATTTGGAGGCAATACTGGAAGAATGTATGTAGAACAAAGCAGTCACAAGATCAGTAATTGCCTTTTGTTGCACATGCTTCTCCAGCCAATAATAAACAAAACATTTTTCTTAAAACTTAGGTAAAATCTAAGTTACCTAAAGTGTTTTTAAAATGCACATGGTTGTGATCAGTATTGATAATAAAGTATTGTTTATATTGTGTAGAATCAGCCAAAGGACCATCTGGTGATGACATGTCGGAGGACCAACTGTCAGACGAGAGTCCGAGTTTGTTCCAGAGACGGCCCTGATGAAACTGACATTTTGTCTATCGCCAAAACATGATCCTGGACCCCACCAGTATTGCACATACATGATCTGTTTTACTTTAAACCATGTGATGTTCAAATGCAGTATGGAATGGCATATTCCTCCTTGTACATTGTCCCTTATTGCCATTTTATGCAGATCTAAGATCATTGTTTTGATTGTTCGCCTGCACAATAAAGAGATGTGAGATACATTATTTTATAACTGATGATTTTTCTTGTCAATTAAAATTAAAATAAAAAGCTATATTTAAAACTAATTTGATGTAATTTGACACTACAAATGAGTAAAATTATAAATGGTGTTAAGTTCAATTGACACTGTGCAGTGTCAATGGATGTTATAATTGTACACTATCAGTGCTGTGTTTTCACTGTAATAGAGTAAATGATCAACACAGTAGTGTGTAACATCAACACTTACCAGAGTTATTTGACCTTCTAGTGTTAACTTTTTACAACTCTATACAGTGTTAATGAAATTTGGAATTTAACTTAATTAGAGTTGATTTGTTATCACAAGAGTTCAATTATCAACACTAATGAGAATGATATGTACACACTGTTATTTAACCTGTAGTGTATACTATACAGTGTTAGGTAGTGTTACAACTTTACTCTTATATAGAGTTGATTTAACTCTAAAATGTCAACACTTGGGCAAGAGTTAATTTAACACCATTTCCGATTGGGACCAAAAACACTCGGCAATAGTGTAACTCTTTAAGTGTTACTTCAACACTATAAAATGTACTGTGCACACCCACAGGGACACACATACAGGCATTGTTATCCGGTGCTGTTGTGGCCCATGTAAGCCATGTGTCTAAATAAAGACGCAACAATACGCTTCAGTGTTTGGATTCAGCCAAGCTCCGCAGCGTGTGTGAGTCGACGTTTGAGAAAAGTGTGTGCGGCATGTCTCTATGGGAGTTTTTCTGACAGGGTGTGTGTGTGTGTGTGTGTGTGTGTGTGTGTGTGTGTGTGTGTGTGTGTGTGTGTGTGTGTGTGTGTTTAAAGCTATTGTCTTGCTTCTCCTCTCAGCTGAAGCCAATTAACGTCACTGCTCTGCTGGTGATACCATACACATGCATGTTCTCACACATACACACAAAAACAAAAATATGAATGCATGTTCACCCGTAGATTTTAGAGGAGGCTGATTGCAGTTGGTAGGGAGGAGGAGACAGCATTCACAGTGGGGTTTAGATAGAGTGGGTATACACGACAAAGAGATGGCAGGTTTGCCATACTTGTTCATTTAGTTTCACAACGTTTCTTTGCCTTTATTAGAAGAAATAATGTAAGATGTAAAGATCAGATATTATCTGCCTATCTATCCAACAATCAGCTGTGGAACAAATCAACAGATCATGTCTCAAATAGCACACAAAAGTGGGCTGTAAGCCATTAAATCCAATGATGTAATTAGAATACATGTTGTTCACACATCGAGAGATTAACCATTCATCAATCGATTTATCCCGATCTAATTCCTTCTTAATAAACATGCATTGACATTTCATCTTTATCATATAAAGTCAACGCTGCCAAAACAAGCATCAACAAATAGCATGAGCACGAATGTAGCAAGAGAATAATGACGGGTGTCGCCAGCATGAACATGTTTGGACTGAACAGATGAAAAATAAGCGAGTGATGGTAAAGAGCAAATGATCAGCTAATGCAAGCATGACATCTTTTCCCTGCCTGAACTCACGCTATGCTCCACATGTGGCCCGGTGATCCAGAACAACCCTGTCTCAGCTTGACCGCAAATACCGACAGTAAGGAGATGACAGGAAATGAGAGGAGAGAGAAACACATACACAATAAGGATCCCCATCCCCTTTAGAATAAGGGACGTTGCAATTCATGGTTGGTGGCTTAAACCCCTCGTCGACCTGAGGATCAGGAGGGCAATCCAGAAAAGTTAGCTTTTTGTACTTTTCTCGAAACTTTCTCGTCAGGTGCTGTAGTGTTCACCTCTAAACATGAAAATGTAAGAAGTGAAATGCAACAAGATGTTGCTTCATATAAATGGCTTAAAGCCCAAACGGCTATATTATTCATTATGCGTTATACGTATATTTAAAATAATGAATTGGCTTAACACACCATATCAGGGGCTGATCTGCAGTGCATGCAATGTGGAAATCAACCGCCTACACTATTACAATGTGTCCAAATGTCTGTCTACTAGTCTCCGACTCTGTCATTCACCGAAGTTTGGAAGGTGATATTAATAAATCACCCCCTGAGGAACTAAGAATGAGCCTACAGGTGGCTGCTGTGGATGCTCTGGGAACTCACTGCAAAGCTTTTCTCTAATCATAATCGTACAAATAGAGACATTGATGTTCAGTATCTATGGCACAGTTAAGTAAACATATTGGGGGGTTCTTACATCTTGTGAAACACATGTATGTGCAGCATTTGAGGTCAGCAATCTTGTGCTGGAAGTCCAAGATGGATTTTGTTTTCAGTCCTCCACAAGTGTAATATGGAATTCATAAGAGAAGGTAGTTGGCAAGAAAAACCATAATTGTTGACGACTCAAACCGTTTAAAAAACGCATGAAATGCTGTACGGACACACACACACACACACACACACACACACACACACACACACACACGCTCGCAAACTCACAGAATCACCATCAGTCGCCATGGCACAGAGGGAGCGTGGAGTTGACAAGTGTGTGACAACTAATCTCTATGGTTATGGTGGGGTCACTTCACAGATGTCTTAGTGAGTGCAAACACAGAGTGGGACTATTGATTCTGCCTCTCTGTTGTCATCCTTTGTGGGTGTTACACAGCTATGCGCCTCTGCTTACCTCACCCTCTCTTTTCTGTCACTCACTGTAAATGTTTCTCCGACCACAATACGATTACCTTTCTCTCCGCCTGCCAGACGGGGGTGAAGCCACTTGTTACACAGCACTTCAAGCAAACTCAGAAACAATGTCAAGTAGGAAAGTAGTTCCTAATGCTTGAATTGATTCTTTAAAGTATAATTGAAAAGTACGAGAGGACATTTAAGCACATTTAATTGAATATGATAGTCAAAGTGGGCTTTTACACTGTTGGTGAGCTTGAGTGCAACTACGAGAATGGTGTTTGGGTGTCTTAGTGTCTGTAATAAAGACCGGAGGTCTCTTAATATGTAAAAGACACATGTTTGGAGCTGACATGATTCTTGTTTATAACTACAGACAATGTCAATGTGTCCATTGTAGTAGTCAATACAGATTTTGGAATGGGAGACTTGAATTTGAGATCAATCGGAACCTGAAGGTCAGTTGAAGTGTGATACGGCCGTGAAAATTGCCTTTCCTCCCAGACTGTCAATTTGTGCACGGTGATCTCTGACATCCTGTAAATTAAACAGTAATATTAATACATGCAGGACAGAATGCATTAATGGAGGTGCAGATTGAATGTTTTTCAATCCCTAAACTCAGAATGGAACTAGACAACGATATACAGCCTCATTATGAATTCAAGAATACAAGTAAATGTGAACTATGCACAATTTGTAGAAAATAAACCAATAAATAAGGCGAGGCATTGGTTGATATGGGAGCCAAGTGCAAAAGGCAGGCAGATGCAGCTTTTCTTTCAACTCTTGGAAATCTTGCATCTTCACAAACAAGAGGCTGAAGAAAAGGGCTACAAAAAGTCCTCAAGTGCTCTTAAGGGCCTCCTAGCCAGGACTCCTGGTCCTCCCTGCACCTATTAAAGCTTCTTTGCTAGTTTTGGCACTCTTTTTTTTCCCGCAAGGGGTACATTATAAATGTTGGATACTGGGGTCTTCCCTCCGGCTCCCAGCCAGCTAACATTGCTAACAGCACTGTCAAACGAGTCGCACTAGATGAAACTCTCCCCCGCTATTTAAACTCTTTGTCTCGATTCCTGCCTCCACTTTTTCAGTTTCAATCTTTTCTGGGTTGTTTGAGGATGAGAAGAATGCATATTCTTATGATGCTAGCATACCAGGGAAAACTGAATGACTTGCTTGAAATAGATACATTTTGCACTACAGCTGAGCCCAAAGCACCAACTAAAGGAGAACATCATCAGCCTGTTTGACCCTCCAAAGGAAAAACTATTCTCCTATGCACTGTTATCAATTAAATAAATGCAACGTCCTTGTTATATGTCACAAAGTTCAGTAATAGTGACTGGGTGTATTGTGAAACCCGATTTCTGTACCCTACTTTTCCCCATCCAAGGGAGATGCAAAGTGCCTTGCTCAAAGGCACCTAGATGAAAGCGTTGCGTGCGTCTTTCCCCTAGTATTGAATATACCTTTGCAGCTTTAGGTCACGACCCCAAATCTGTCACCTCTTGTATCATATCAAGCCCAGGGTGTCTGACCAAAAAGAATAATATATGTACTGTATTCAGAGGAAGAGCTAGAGACATTTAATAATGAATGCATTCTCATGTGAGGGAGAGCAGGAAGAGTATGTGATAAAAATGGGAGACCAAGTGTGTGTGTGTGTGTGACAGAGAGAAAGAGAGAGCGATTGTGTATGTAAGTGAGACATTTCTGTGACCTTCTGCCTTGCAAAGCTCCATCTGACTAAGAAATGAGGAGGGATGAGTGATGGGGGTTGAGGGCGGGGGGCTGCTAATGAGAAGGGAGAGGGATGAAGGGGGAGAAAGATAGAGAGATGGAAGGGTGGGATTTGGCCATAAGTGTTGAATATTTGACATTTATCCAAATGATAAAACCCTCCCTTGTCTATTGAAATAGTTGCTCTATGGAGACAGACACAAAGACAGACAGTGATCTTATTGAGGACACCAAACAGAGGGACTGGAGCAAAACATCCTATTTCTCTAACCGTTTTAATCAGACAAACACAGCTTTCTGTTATAAAAAAAATCAAGCTGCATAGTCATAAACACTGAAACACCTGAGTGCATTTTATTCAAGATGACTCCAAACCTCTTGGTCATCAGCTAGAAGTCTCATATCACGACGCCGCTGAGGCTGAAATCTTATCTGCAAATCACACAGCAAATAGGCAGTGTAAAGCTGCCACCTCCTTTTTCCCGAGGGACGGAGCTAATTATGATCCCACAACTTCTGTATATCTAGCTTCATTAACCGCAGGCTCCTCTGAAGGTTGCTATAGTAACACATTTGAAAGTACTCTTATTTAACCTGACCAACTAACAATGCTGTTTTATCCCAGATGGCTGGCTAAAAGCATATACTTGACCGATAGATGAAGAACAACTCAATAATCTGCAGCATTTTTACATAAATGTTTGTTTTGCTTCTCCTGAAAGATTAAATGGATTCGTTAAAGGTTTCACATTGCTGTTATAAACACCCACTTGAAGGGGAAAAGCTGTTCATAAACAAAGGGTGATCTGGGTATTCAGAAGGACCAGCAGCTCCATCACTAAACAGAGAGAGAAATGGCCCTGCTTGGCAATTCTAACTGAATTGCTACTTCCTTCGAACCTTTCCTCTAACCCTGCTGATAAGAGTGTTAAACTATTTAATCCTGACTTAAATGTCCTTCCATGTCTCTTTCGACAACAGCAGAAGAGCATCAAGTTATTCCTCTCTTGCAGCCCTCGCCATGGACCCATTGTTGTAGCGGTTTTCCCCCGGCACGCTGCCTCATTGGCAGGTGAGAGCTCGCGACAGCTCGGGCTTAAAATCAGCATCATGCTCCACTGGGTCTGGGTAACAGTGTTTGGGCTGATGGGCACGGCCGATAATGATGTCTCAGGTCGGAGCCTGCTTTGGCGAGTAGAAGCCAACTGCAGCCCTGGCGCAAAGAAAAACCTATTCAGTGCCCAGTACATCAGCCTAGGGGGGGAGTGAGGCCTACGGCTCTGGCTCAAAGACACCAGGGCAGATTTGTGTGGCCATCGTCCCTGGACCCAGCTGGAGTGGAGAGTCACCGCTCTCCTCATCATTTTACCATCCAGCGAAAACTGCTGCTCGGCAGGCAGAGATCAGGCTTGTGAAGACAGGATTGTCACTGCTGTGACACTTCCTTTTTCTCGAAAGCTGTCTGCCCTCTGTGAGCAGATGTGTTTGAGAAGACGGTCCTTTGACAGCAGGAGCAGGATCACTGGTACAGGAAATGCCCTTTACATTGCATCCCTCTATGGGCTGATCTACTGGCAACAACAAGAGCTGAGGAAGCGTTCTGATCTCACAGCTGGCTGCGTCTTCCCTGGTAGCACTATGGTGGCACCATTCTTATAATGGGATGGATGGAAAGCTGCAATGGGGCTATCTAACAGAAGCTTACTTTGTAAAGTTTAAGGGAGTCATATCCTTTCTCAAGAATAATTGGATGTCCTGGAAGATAAAAAATAAAAAAAAACCTTTCGTTTTAATTGCAGCTATCTTCTGGTTCCCATTCTACCCAGGGGACCTATCATGAATCTACACACAACTACCCATTCCCCATACCCATGGTGAAGATGCTACTGCATCTTGTTTCATTATATCAAAGGTGAATTGGGTCCTGAAAAGAAAACAGCATCTGATGAAGACCGATAAAGAGCTGTACCTTACCTTAGCTTGTTGAGCAGGAGAGTGCCATCCTGTCAAGTGAATGACAGCACAGACATGGACAATGGGGTGCAGCTGCTTATTTACTAATGTGTTTTCCCCAAGGACGAGGTAGTCACTGGAAAAAATACTGGCTGTTAGATGAGAACATGTAGTTAAAAGGGGGTGACTGTTCTCCCAGTGCGGGTGTTTGCACAAATGAGGCCTCTGCCATGACCAGCAAACAGAGTAATGGTGCTTATCAGGCCGAAAAACTCAGACAGAAAGCAAGTCAGATAAAACTGACAAACTGTGTAAGCACCACAAAGCCCATACCTCCCAATAAAAAAGCAATTGACACACACACTCTTTCTTGCTATCTCATGTGCTCTCCATCCGTCTCATTTAAACCTTGAATTTGGTCATGAAGTCTTCCAAAACATAAAGGCAGTAACCCACATAATCTGCCTTGCAGGTGGAATATCTGCAGCTTTTGTTGCATGGCTTAAAGTTATGTTGTTGAGTCTGTCAGTGTCATGGCAGGAAGAATAGCTATCAGACTCCTTGCAGAGCTGTCTAGCGAGTCCCCCTGCTGTTCTACTAGTCACAGAGGACGAGGCGGATGAGAAGTAATCTTGTTGCTGCTTTTTTTTTTTTTAGCACAGCCAGCCACCATAGAGTTGAATGGGCTAATCCTGGTGTATGTGCAAAATTAAAGTCTGCAGATTTGTAAGGTTGAATGGCTAAGCCAATAGAGCCCCACTTGTGGATTGAGATCATATATGTAACCATTGTTCTCTCTGCACATAATCTCTCTGAGGGACAATGCAAGAACACAACAGCAAGTTTCATCATCATCAATTAGACATTTAGTTTGAACAAGTAGTATTACATCCGAATCAGGGCAATGTCAATAGTGTCTCTATTCTGCTATTTTCTTTCAAAATACTTTCTGGCATTGGACTATTGAACAAAGCTGTGTGAAGATGTTGCCTTCTTCTTGGGAAGAGGTTAGTCTTGCTGATTTTCTTTGAATGTTCTCTTACCGTGGTTTTAATGATGGAAGAAGAAAGAAAAA
This sequence comes from Myoxocephalus aenaeus, assembly GCA_038501785.1. Lineage (NCBI taxonomy): Eukaryota > Metazoa > Chordata > Actinopteri > Perciformes > Cottidae > Myoxocephalus > Myoxocephalus aenaeus. The sequence goes on from JBAMJR010000027.1 coordinate 498,565, forward strand.
AAAATAGCTGCCAAAGCTGCAGGTGTCACACACACACACACACACACACACACACACACACACTCACACACAAATACATTTATAATACGGGTAGATCAAATCAAGCATTCTGATTGGTTGAGAGTGAGTCACGGGGTGTAGTTTATTCAGCCATAAAGTACTGTACAGCCTGTTTACATTTAGAGCGTTCCATATCAGTGCGCAGTTAAAATAACAGGTAGATTTAAATTGCGCGACCGTTAGTTGTCATTTGAAGCTTGACAGTTACCAAACATGTTTGGTGTATACTTTGATATTGTAACGTCCGCAGTAACGACTCGCAGACGTTGGTTCCTTAACTTGCAGGTTTATTGCTTGAGTGTTCACAGTATTGCAACGGGGCTCTTCGCTGACAGTAAGTTAGTTCAAACGGAACAGCTAACAAGCTCACGTAGCATCCCCCACACTAGCATAACGAACGACAACACACACGTCACTTCCTCCCTAACCTAAAGATGAGGAATGAAAAGGGTTTGATCACAAAATCGTGCTAATTTCCAGTGAGAGATAATTATGTCGGTAAATTCCCGACGCGAGGCAAGTTCTCTACACATCATGGAGGAGAAAAATGACGGAGAAAAGACGGACAGAAGCAGCGAGAGCACTTCTTTACATCGGTGGCTGAGTGTCATCCTCCACCCTGCTTTCAACCGGCCTGTCAGTTTTATAGTCCCGTATGTGCGTCCCGTGCGTCCCGGGACTATTTTCTCTGTCGCTGAAATGCGATACACAAAGTTTGGTGGCAACTATTTTTGTGCTGAAAAGGAGCTTACTATTACTGCGCGTCGGGCCTAACAACTCCCTTGAACAGTACATTATTGCACGACACAGTACTGCCTCTCGTACCTTATTGCTTAAGTACACACATGTCGAATTGTCAGGATGTATGCGTCAGTGCTGAGATTGGATGTGGATGTGCGTTTGATAGGGCTTAAGATCTAGCTTCATCAAATTGCAATGGAGAATCTCAACAGCTGTTCCTGTGTGTGTGTGTGTGTGTGTGTGTGTGTGTGTGTGTGTGTGTGTGTGTGTGTGTGTGTGTGTGTGTGTGTGTGTGCGTGTGTGTGTCTCCCAGGGGGATCATGACACTTCATCATTTGTTAATTAGCCAGTTAAGTCATTTAATTAACATGCCATCTCGATAGTTCTCTGACAGACTTTCTCCTCCTCTTTGTCACCATGCGTTGCTTGGGTAAAACATGTGTGTTAAAACAGAAACACAATCAATTTGGCAAATGCTAATCTTCACAGTTCAAATACTCAAGAATTGCAAGCGAGACATTTACCACTGGCAGTGACCATTTGCCATCAATTTCGAGATGTTTCAAAATGAGCCTTTATGTTATTGAAAGAGAAGATGATATGGCCACACCTCTGCGAATAATAGAAACATAATCCACATTCAATTACCATAATGTCAAGACAGGATCCTGTGCATGAACTAACTCACTGCCACAATGACATTGATAAATCCCTTATTACCATCTCTCTGCCTATTAATAAAAACGCACCAGCCCCACCACTGTAACTTCTTATTAGCATACCATGAATGTCCATGATTTAAATGACCATAATGACCTAGAGCGTGTATGCAGTAATTAAGGATTCATCGCTGTCAGTAAATGAGAATCAGATATGTATCCCTTACAGGACAGAGCGCCATTGTGCCACCATATTTATTGTTGACTTTCTCTCCCTCGTTGTGTGTGTTTGTTTGTGTAAACAACAGACCCCATTATGAACAAATATATTTTGATACCATGTTTAGTAATAGGTAATAACATTGTACGCTCTTTCATTTGTATCTTTCCTATGGCCATGTACTGGACAATTCCTTCAATATTTATTCTTTGATGATTAGTAACATAATACAAAAGCTCAAGTATCTTGCTCAAATGCACCTTAGGCAGTGGAAAAAGTCAGAAATACATAGAAAGAGACTGTTCAACCACATACAGTATGTTGTATGAGGGACAAAATCATGTAGCGTAGTAGTTATGACACTGGTTATTGTTAGAATACACTACTCACAGTACCTATAGTATGAATCATATCAGTTTCTAGATAACTCCTTACTTATGAAGATATATAGATAGATAAAGGTCAACAAAGTCTGGTTTTGTCGTTTGCAGTGGATCTATATCACCAGGCATCATGTGTTTCTGAGCGTGGTCTTTCTATTCCCCTTCCAAATGGACTGACCTTTCTCTAAAGGTCAGGCTGTGACACCACTCACATGCACAATACTATCACGAACGCTTAGAGACATGGAGTCACAGACGGGCTCAAACACTGGCACAACCTTGGGGCTGTTATTCCATGCTGCTCCCAAAGTCTTTTAACCTTTTTCCCGTGTGGATTTTGAATGTTCTGCATGTTTCTCCTGTCTGGCCGATACACATGAACCTTAGTATTACAAAATAGCAATAACCCTGCTGTTATTGTCATCTTCTTCTGTGTAAAGACAGGATAACGTGCCACACCTGTTTATACAAGAAACCTAACAAGGATTCTCACAGGCTCTCTCGTAGCAAACCAAAATATTAACTTCAATTCAAGAATAAATTGGTGTTAACAATTTTCGATTGCTTCGATTCATCCATGTGCTGCCAAGGCAACCTACAAACTTCATGAAATAAAGTTTTAACTACAAGAAGACAGTTCTTTTTCAATTTTTTGCACGGTAATAACCTTGCAAAAAACGTTTATGTACTGAGTGAGTCTGTAAAAAATGTATCTGTCTGGCTGTATATCAAATATAAATACATTACATTTTACTCCTGAAAAAGCAAGCCTGCTTGGCTCAGGCTTAACTCTACATCAGAAGTGATTTATGTAAGTAGCTAAATAAATGTGGAGGAATTAGCTAATGTAATACAATTGCAAGTTGCGATGAACGTGGAAAATAAGGCCTCACATTACCGTGCAAGGTAGCGGTGTATTAGAGAACAGTAAAAAAAAAAAAATCATGGACATAATACTTGCATCTTAAGTACAAAGTGTCCTGACAATTTAAGGTAATTTGTAGGATGGCAGCAACAACGTCAGGCAATAATAACGAACAAAACATCAGCTCTACAAGGCGTGTTGGATTTGACAAAACTTTAAACATGGCTGAAGTCTCCAAAAGATACCGTTTGCAATAGGTGGTTGCCTGGCTGTGCAGGGTTGCGTGGTCCTTCCTGCCCTTTTACTCAACCTCAGGAAGGGCAGCTGCCAGCCAATCAGATCCCCAGCAGGATGAACAACCTGTCCTTGGAAATGGAGTAGGCAGAGGGGAGGCAGTGTGCAGAATGTCAGGATGCATTTGAAGGCGGATGTGTTGAGTTTGTCAGCTGCTGCAGCAGGAGCATCCTCCTTAGCTGTTCTTAATGAAGCAGGAGGTGTCCACATCTCACTCTGAAGTGTTTGTAATTAGGGATGTAAGAACTTGGACCACAGCTGAGTTGGCAATGTGGCGACCGGCCCACCAATCATCAAAGACTCACAGATATGAGATTTAGTATGAAAATGACCCTTTTGTCGGGAAAAAGTGAAGCCACGGGATACAATGACATGAAACTCTTCTGAAACTATAAATTAGTTTTCATTATCAATTAATTAATTAATTAATAATCATTGTGTGAATTATCAACCTTTCTGAGAAACTTTTCTCCGCCTTGATTTGCCTGAGAGTAGCAATTTACATTGAATACATTTTATTCATTGCTCCATATCTGTCAAGACTTGAGTATGGAGGTGACGAATTAATCTTACTCTTGATGAGATAAAATTATATTTACGAAGATTACGTTCTGTACAATGTTCTAAACCAAAACATGACTTATTGTTTAGCATGTAGATGGGAAACGACAGCCGGGATTTTAGGAGATGCCGGATTTATGGAACTGTTTGTTTGTTTCATAAAATATGGCAACAAATAATAGGAGCACGCATATTTTTCCCCGGTTCATTTGCATGTGTATCCTTCTGAATTTAGCATTTGTGTGTCCAGGAACACGTCAGGTTGTTCTATTTCTTTCAAATCCTGTGTAACTCCTCTGTCTCTTAATGACGGATTAGACTTCTCATAGTATGACTGCTCATCCAGCGATAATCCGCACACACGTACTTTGAGCTGGAGAAGGCAATGGGCCAGAGGGGAGAGAGGGACAGGCAGAAAGAGAGAAGGGAGGTGGCAGAGGTGTAGAAAGGGAGAAGGAGATGTGCACAGTAACTGTGAGCAAATTACTAGTCCCCATTAAAGTAGAAGGTTCTCTTACAAATCCGTGTGGAAACATGGCAAAAGTGTGTCAGCAGGATTTTCACCCATACTCTCAAATTTCCTCAAAACTTGGTTCAAATTCCTTGGCATGCTTTCTCTTTTTAACAGCACATAATGTTGTTGGCTGTGGGGTTGGGCAGTTTTGCCTTGTGGGCTACTCCGATAAAGGTATTGTACAATATTCTTTTTACAAATTAATGAATTAATATTCCCTTTGCACTCTCACTGCACATCTGTATGGGCTAATCTGTGTCTGTCTCTGCCGCGCTGCTTAACTGGGGCTGAGAAGCATCCCAACTGATCAATCCACATGGGCACAAAACCTAATGGATGCCTGCCAACTTATCATTCATGACGTTCTTTGCCCAAATGAGTGTGTTCCATGGGCTGTAAAAATAAGTGCATTCGTTATTGTACCGATAGCTCTCATTTTCTCTCTCTCCGTCTTGCTCTCTCTCGCGTGCATGCTCTCCAGAGGCAATCAACAGTTACGTCTAACCAAACCGATGACAGCCCTCGTATCCACCTCCAGTTACTCTCGCAAAATCAATCTGCGCACCATTGAGGAATCTGAATTATTACTTTTTGAGCATGCGGTGAAGGCCATTAACGGCGTTCACTGCAAACCCACGCCACAGTGTAGGTGTGAAAATACTGCAGACCAATTTTAGTTCAGTCTTTTCTTCTCAAATGACTACTTTCCACCACTAATTATTACCATGCTGTACAAATTAAAAAGGGTGCAACCAAATCATGTGGACATGTTAGTCTGGAGCTCTGGTATACTTTAGCTTACCTTCAGCAGCTTGCATAGTTAGAAGTGCTAAGTACGTGACTACTGACCAGGGGCGTCTCTAGGATTTTGACACATCTGGGGCTTAGCCCAGAAGAGTGAAGCAGCGACATTTTTAGACATAGAAACACTCTCCACATACCCTACAGGTACCTGCTCTTCTGGACTGAATTGAATTGAGGCATTTCATGGTTACCAGTTAATACCAAATAGGCTAGCAATTTTCACAAACTTCCCTCAATAGCCCAGGCACAAAAATGCCCCATTCATCATGTTGAACATCCCAACAGCAACCATTCAGCAACAGTAAACATTGAGATGTTTAATGAACCATGCATCTTGTCATGTACAGTGTTTACATTGTACATTTAATGCTCTTTACATACTCATATGTATTTATTCTTTACATATTCTTTAACATTATTTAACATAACATACTCTTTAACATAATATTTAGACATGAGATGCTAATAATGCTAATAGTGCTCCACCAACACAAACACTTAAAGTAGTGGTTCTCAAACTTTTTCTGTAAATAACATTTTGTGATTCCATCTGTGCTTTTATAAATAACAGAATAAAGAAAATTGCAATCACTTAAAGTTTCAAGTAAATCAGATTGCTCCATCAGAATTTTTTTTTATGTTTTAATTGCAATCACTTAGATCAATGAACAGGTTGTATCTGTGCAAAAAAAAAATACTAATATTTAGTTACTACTAAATAGCTCATTGTGGAAAACAATAAGCTATTTATTTTGTTGCCAAACATAACAGAATGAGTGCAGATATGTGAGCATCAGGTTGCATCAGTATTAGTGGAGCAGTGAGCTGCTTTCCTCTACACATCTTTATAAAACAGGGTTGTAGATTTGATACAATTCATGTTCAACGTTGAGATCTGTTTTCTGTTTTGAGAAACGCAGCAGCAGAAAGGACGTCACGGAGACTTCTGGCAAAACGGCAAAAAATAAGCGAGCGAGTCGCGCATGCGCAAGCGTAACCTGTTAACGGCGTAACCATTTACCCGAAAGTACAGACATTTCTCCATGTATTTATTAATGACTTAGTTTTATGTCCGTGTACTTTGTACTTTTGTAATATGTGAAGCCAGCAGCTCATTGTTGGTAGAAGACACGAGACACCTGGAAGACACCTGGAGCAGGAGAGCTGCTCCGGTGCGAGGAGAACTCCGGTTGCTCCTCACAGGAGAGCTGCTGTTGCCATCTTCACCCTGGGAGCGTTTAAAACTCCGATATAGCGGTCTGCTTTTCACGCGACATATTTTTCTACGCTCTCTGTCCGCTGTTGTGTGCTCAGTGCTCACCTGTGTGTGTGCGCGCGCACGTGTCTGTGCGCATCGCGGTGGAACTCCGCCGTGCGCAATGCAGAGCAGAGGAGAAGTGTTAACGCGACCATTTAGAGACAGAAATGACGGATAAGATCAATAAAATACGTCCGTTTAGTTTGTTTAATAACAGAACAAGGTGTAGACCGGTTCTATAGGAAAGAGAAACTTAAATGACGACTTGTATAATAGGGGGGCGCACACTGCAAGTGCGCCTGCTGCCTGACGCCGCTGTTTTGGGTGAATGACGTATTTTTTTTTTTTAGCCTAGGGACGCCACTGCTACTGACGTCCTAATGATGTGCTAATCACGTCCTAGCGATGTGCTAACTTACTCTGCTAACCAGCAGAACCACCTTTTGCCAGGGTCCGACAGGACTACAATCTGTTTCTACCACTTCTGCTGCATTCACACCAAACGCGGCGCGAATTTGACACGATAGGTTGCGAACAAGCGTTTTTTTCCCGCCGGGCGGCGCGAATGACGTGCTTGACGCAGCGGGAATTCGCACAAATTGAAAATGTGCGTGACGCTGAGTTGTATAAAGCAGAAGTATTGGTTATTTCCATGGTGGATGGCGGAAACGGTAACTGTTTTTACGGAGATAAGCCAGACGCAGTCCCTGGAGGAGTCGGTGAAATTCACTAAGCTGTGTGCGGCTACGGATGGTGTTATGAACCCAAACGCGAAGGCGTTTGATGTTCCAAAGTTTTTGGGACTTCCACAACAAGTATAACGCAGAAATAATGGTTATTTATTCCATGGTCAATAGTGGAAATGATAGCTCTTTTCACAAAGATAAGCCACGCCCCCTTTTGACGGGGTGGCGCGTTTGGTGTGAACACAGCTTTAGTCTTGTTGAGTCTATATTCTACCTGTAGAGATAAAGAGGATATGTTGTAACCATTAAAACACTTCTCTTAGGTGACCTTGGGGCTTAGCTAGTCTTATGTCTATGCCCCATACCCAGGTGCATGAACTCTACACACACACACACACACACACACACACACACACACACACACACACACTCACACTCACACACAGACAGAGAGGGAGAGAGTTGTGCTTTGCTGGCCAACTGTGAAAGACAGAAAGCTTCCTGTCCCTCTGAGATAGTCATACATGTTGCACAGGGCTGCACTCCATAGAAAAACACACATTTATTCACAGAAACAGAGCGACCGTCTCAAAAACACAGCCATCCAAGCAGGGCCGGCGATTGCTATAGGCGAACTAGGTGACTGCCTAGGGCGACAAATGGGTTGGGGGCGCCCTCACAGCGCACATTTCAGCATTGTGAGCAATTCGCGACCACGCGACCGGGGGGTGGCGCTGGCTCCCGCGAGCAGGGACGATTCAGCTGTGAGTTTTCTCATCAAGTACAGAGAGACACGCATATTGAGAAACGGGCGCTGTAAACATCTTAACGCTGATTGGCCAAAACACGTCACATCAAAGATGTTCTATTACGGAGATAACAACAACTCGGCCAAAAATCTGAATTTTTTTGTCGTGAAAACGGGACGCTGATTGGCCAAGACTCGACACGTCACATCAAAGATCTTCTATTGCAAAGATGGCTCACTCCAAAAACAAAAAAAAATCGTTTGTGCGGTCTGAAAAATGTGCCGCCTGCAGACACCTCACCCTCCGCAATTCCTGATATCCAGGGAGAACCTATAGCTCCTGCTGACTGGCCAGCCCTCTGTGTTTGTGTGTAAGGGAAAAAAACCTGTCAAACCTTGTTAACCATAGTCATTCCCTATACAGCTTGTATCGTGTTTTGAGGTTTGTTCAATAAACATATTTGGAAAAAAAGTGTTTTGCACAGTTTATGGAGTTAATTTAATTCTAACTTTGAGTGTGTAAAAAATTATTTAAAATAATAAAAAAGAAAATGTTCTGAAACTATTCTGGTGTTTGTTGTGCATGCACCATTTATTGTTGAACTGCAATGTAGAATAGTATAATTATAAGTGGGTGAAAAACTGCTATGCAAAGTAAAGCAGTTAAAGTATTGTGTGTGTCTGTGGGGGGGGCGCAAAACTCAATCTCGCCTAGGGCAACCAAAGGGCTAGAGCCGGCCCAGCATCCAAGAACCGACATAGAAGCACACAGGCGCACAAATACAAAGCCGAGGAACACAGGAGAACAGATGGGCGCTCAGACGATCGCTCTAACTGCCTTAAACTCAACTCAATCTCTGTAATCACCACTGACGTGTTCTCCTCATTTAATTCCAGTGACACAAAAACAAAATCAGCAACTTCTGTAGGATACACACTGTGAAAGGACACTATAAAAACCATGACAGAAATGACGGCTAAAAGATGCTCCCTCACGCTTTGGCTGACATTCAGCATCGAGGCATCTGCTTCAGCGATCGGAGCAGTCGAAACGGAGCCATGCAAGAGCAATTAAAAATCCTTTTTTCGATTCTTAATTATTTCAGGGGTTTATAAAATCTGAACCTCTCAACACAGCTTCATCCAAATTAGGTTTTTAGTGACTCATCTAGCAAATGAGTTGACTTCTTAAAAGATGGGACAATCACTTTTGAATTTGCTCTCACATTGAGGGTTAAACTGTCCCTGTATAAAAAGTTACCACTTTAAACCTCCACAAATGGCAGACAGCGGACATGTGAGGCCCTGTGAAGACGGATGGACAGACAGGCAGACTGGCAGGTATTCAGACAGAGACACAGGGGAAGAATCCGAGAAGGAAAGCAATTTATTTTCCGACGGGCATTGTGCGGTTACTTTTTGCAACTCTTCCTTAAAACCCCAGGGGCCAGTACTGGTGTAACCCTGGTAACAGCACAACACAACTCACATCCTCTTCAAGTCTACAGCTGGCAGACAAACACATACATATTCATCTGGTCTTGATCTAAGCCCATCACAAATGCAAACACACACACACACACACACACACACACACACACACACACACACACACACACACACACACACACACACACACACACACACACACACACACTTCTAATGTCTCTCTGACACAATCAGACACTATTACCGTCTGTTAACTCTCACCTCAGTCAGTGCATTTATTTTGAATTCTTTACATTTAGGAATTAATAAAGGAGGCACTTTCAATTCAATTCAGTTTATTTTATATAGCCCAACATCAAATACAAGTTTGCCTTGGAGGGCTTTACAATCTGTACACATAACACTTTGACACTATCACTTTGTCTCTCTGTCTTTATTTACATTTAGACCCTCACCTTTTTTGCCACTGCTTTCAAGCAGACGGTGTAGCATGACATAGCAAAGCCAGCCTCAGATGACATGAGTTTCAAAATCATCACCAATTTTGAAATACTGTTGCCAGCACATAGGAGAAACTTCTAAGATGTTATCTCTCATCTCAAACATGTGCACACAACAAGATATGTAAATAATGGTGGCTGACACACTACAGGTTATTATTTAGATAACTGTGCCAGAAGGAGAGACACACCAACTAATCGGAGACTGACGTGGAGCTACAACTTGCTCACGCTTCGCAGTTAGAAAAAACAAGTCTGGATGACAAATGGTTGGGGTGATCAACACGGGTTGTCTGTTCTGCAGCGAGAACTGGAGGTGAGATTTTAAATGTCAGTATTAATTTCTCTCAACAGTATCATGCTAGCTAACGATACCTCGAGGACGAGAACGTGGTATGTCAGCTGGAATGTCAGCTGCTCTGGTTTGCCTATGTCATTGACTATTGTGGTCCAACTCAGAAAGTATTAATGTAATAATTCAGATTTTAACTCCTAAATATCATACATTATCAAATGAATTGGGTAGGCCCCGCTGAGGCTGGGAACGGTTCAGGAGGTGAATCATCCCAAACTCCTGTAGTCTGAGACCGGCTTTAGGTACACAGAGTTCTTGATGATATTTTCTCCATACTTTCATTCACTTCATGGCCCTGTTTGCTGTTTTTTTGTTGGATAACTCTAGCAAATGGGTGATATGATAACGTGATATCTGATTGGTACATAGAGCCGTACTCACCAATACCCGATTCAGCATTTTAAGGCTGTATCAGAGGCATTTTCCATACTGGTAACGGAACAACTCCAAAGCAAGTACCCTTTGGTTTAATTAAGAATAGTATGAACAGCTGATTAATGAGCAAAGGCCGAGGAGATCCTGTAAGCGGGAAGGAAAAAAACATTTATTTTTTCTCTGGGGGCTTATGACTCATTCACAGAGACGAAAACAGCTTGGTGTGTGTTTTGTACCTCAGCCTACTTGCATGGCAGTTTTCCTTGACATTTTACTGATAATATCCACTGTCCCAGGTGTCTGCTTCTGATAGCTTATTCAAATGGGTTCCGAAATGAGTATTGTCGGTGGCACTGAACTGTGCAATTATTTCCCAATTGTAAGCTTCGGGGCTAAAATCTCCAGCACTGTGTTACAACGTCGTCGGCTGCATCTCCTTCTGCAGCCGTCTGCTCCTTTTCTCTGTGTCGTATCTTTCAGATTCCTCACCTGTCCATCAGGTGTCCTCTTTTGGGTCTTCTACTCCAGTAGTCCCCAGCCTTTTTTTGCGCCATGGACCGGTTTCGTGTAAGACAATATTTTCACGGACCGGCCTTCACGGTGTGGCCAATATGACGTAATAAAATCATACGACCGGCATAAAGACAATTATAAGAAGCTTGGACACAAAGGCTATGATGTTATCTGTCGCTCTGGTGGAACATATATCCTATAATATTGAAGAATATAAGTACATTTTTATTAGTGAGCAGGATCATGTTGCAGCTGCAAGATGCAATTTGCAGGTGAGTTTTTTTTTAATAGATTTTCTAAAGTCTGAACATGTTTTAACTGCATTTTAGTTACCCTATTTACATATATGTGTTCAAGTTACTGAAATAAAGGCCCTGATTGCTGTTTAGCCAAGATCCAATATGTTGTCTTAAATCTAAAATCTACTGTATTTTAGAGCTGTTATTTTGCGGCCCAGTGCGACATTGGTCCACTAGTTGAGTTGGAGGTATGATGCAACTGACCAAAAAGCATGCATGATCTGTTCTATGGTTCTAAAAAGCTCAAGAAAAAGAAAATGTCAGGGGTTATTATAGGATGAGTCAAATTACTAATTTATTTTCTTTCCAGCCCCTTTGTTGTCCTCCTCTCTTCATCTCATTCCAGCAGTGCCTTCTCTCATATTCATTCATTCATGTCTTTTTGTTTCTAGTGAGGGAAATTAGTTTTTATACTCTTGACTAGGAAATAATTTATTTCGGTGAACAAAGATTTTTGTGTTTGAAATTAATCCAGTCTAAAAAGTCTTCGGTTGGATGCCTGTGTGTTTGAGAGTAACATCTTCTTACATCGCGTGTGTGTGGGGCTCACTCTTGCATGCGCGTAACATCCAAATGTTAGAGCCCACAAAGCAAAACCAACAACAAAAACAGCATCGGGAATACATTTCTGCTTTGACACACTCGTTTGAAATGAGATAAGGGCTAATTAACCAATCAGAAAGCTTTAATCTAATTAACAAAACAGGACTTTGTTTGATATCAGAAGACTGCAGTCTGCTAGCGCAACATTACGTGAAAAGAGCCTTAACATTTGTTCTCATCTTGCACACATATTGCACTGAATTGGCCAAACATGAGGGAATCCACTGCACATAATTTGCCATTTAATTGTGTGTGTGTGTGTGTGTGTTACTTTTACCACTTTGACATTTCTCTCAAGCTCCATTTGTCACCGCAGCATCCATTCTGCTCCCTGGGCTGTAGGTGGGCACTAAGCGGGTAAAGCGGATGAATCTGAATTCAAGTCAGGCCCTTGACAGAGACAACAAGCACGTGTCATAAATGACACATTAAAATGAGAAGTGGATTATAAAGGCGCCGACAGGAGCACCACAGTGGGTTTTAACATCCACATTAATGTCATGATATCATTAAGTGCAATCAGGAGATTGTCGACAAAAACAAACACTAATTTCTACAAAAAATACCTTTCATAAAACATAAAATACACAGCAATAATAATTATATCTTTTTCAAAAGGCTCAAGTGCTTTGTTTTGCATTAGTTTTTTTGCTAATTAGGTCATTTACATTAGCCTGGATTAAAACAATTGGGACCAGATCTCAAATACTAAAGAGCTGAAATAATTAGTCAGAACGCAGAGTAGTGCATCTTCCTATGAGGGTCTATGGTCCACACACACAAGTCAAATGAAATTGGAGTGAATAAATATACCTGAATAAATTCAAACATCGACTGTTCATGGATCCTCGTGTGTAAGAGAAGATAAAATGAGCCAAATCTGGATCTTTCAATACAAAAGGGAAAATAAACAATGTTGTTCTCTTTTGTTAGATCAACGGGCAAAAGATCTGTGTGTGTGTGTGTGTGTGTGTGTGTGTGTGTGTGTATGTGTGCGTGTGTGTGTGTGTGTGTGTGTGTGTGTGTGTACTATCAAGTCAAATGTTGCAAGAGCTTTCAGAGGAGACTCGTCTAAGTTGTCATGGCAACACGTTAAACAACCGGAGCGGGAGAGAGAGAGAGAGAGAAGGAAAGCAGATCTGTGAGAAAGAGGTCTGGAGAAAGAGAGGTCTGGAGCCCGAAGCAGCGCAGACAGGCTGCCACGTTTTAAACAGAAAGTAAGAGCAAATACTTATTTGTAAACACATGTTGGAGGCGCCCATCATCTCATCACTCTTCACTGATGATGTGGTGTTCTACTAATTCCAAACTCATTAAAAGCTCATTTGCCCTTTTTTTTCTTAACATCTCGGAGGAGGACCTGCCTTATTCATTTAGAACTATAGGCCTCTTGATCATGTAGAGGAAGTGTTTAAAATAAATCAAGTAATTATCATCTTGGAAACTAATCAACTAGCATAAAATAGAGGCGCTTATAACTACAGTTGATAGCATTAACCCTACGTTACACCAATCTTGACCATCAGCCATAACCTAAACAAAGGCAACGTGTACAAGACAATCAGAGGCAGAGTAGGGCGAGGTTTTTTTGGTGGCGAAAACATTAATAAATACTGGTAATAACAGGTGAGAGAGGTCATTTGACATGCAGATGGAGAGCACTTAAACAATGTTACTTGTTAAGCTCTGTAGCAGAAACGATAGCAGGCATCCCAGAGATGAAATACAGCCTAAATGCGTCAGGAAGGATGTGAAATTTGAAAAAGAAAAAAAACATGAAAATACTAAAAGTCCTTGAAATATAGGTTGGTTGTGGAATCTTGCATCAGACTCGTGGTGGGCAATCTTAAATGTCTGTAATGCGTTTAGTATTCTGAACTGTTTGCTCATGTTTTCGTGGGGGCAGCTTGCTGCAAAGGGTTTTCTGGACGTAGCTTCATTTCAAAGGAGCAAACAAATCCATGAAAAACAGCTGCTTTACACATTTTCCAAACAGAACTATAAATTAATGATTATTTTGTTCTGACCTTCCAAAGTCGTGGCATCAAGTAATGTCTGCTAAGAGGGAAACTGTTTAAATCCAGTCACATCGCAAATCAATTCAGCTCTTTGATCACATCATATCATATCGCCCTCATCTTTCTTTCTCTCTCTCCAGTGTGAGAAAAGGAGTTGCTGCAAAAACACACAAGGGGAGAAAAAGAGATGAAGATACAGAGAAACAGGAAGGAATGGTATGATTGCAAGACTGGCCATGCATGTGTGTGTGTGTGTGTGTGTGTGTGTGTGTGTGTGTGTGTGTGTGTGTGTGTGTGTGTGTGTGTGTGTGTGTGTGTGTGTGTTTGTGTGTGTGTGTGTGTTTGTGTGTGTTTGTGTGCGCAATCAGTTGGGTAATCCCAGAAAATAATTCCATTATAGGTATTTAAATGTATTAATAACAGATATATTAATTCATTTCTTAGTTTCTTAGGCATTATGAGTCAAATGCAGATCTTACGCTTACAATATATTGCATTTAACATGTTTACAGTGTCTGTTTTTCATAATCCACAAAGCAAAACAAAGAAAAAACGTGACAATTCATACGTTGAATTAATGTTTTCATGAAATTCCTTATTAAATTCAAATTTTCTTTTTTAAGGATAAAACACAGTTCTTATTCTGAGAAGATGTTGGACAGTGCACAATTGAACAGGGATCACTGCCTTATACTCCTCAGTTCAGTCCAACCTCATTACACGTCTGCACGGCATGTACCCTTCAACAGTCTGGTGGAGGGAACTTGAGGTTCTCTGTACTATTGTATTTTTAGTGTAAAGATGCGATCATTGATATTTTTCAGGGACGGCTGGATTCATTCAATACATTCACTAAGAAGGACTGAATCTACAGAGGACATACCGTAGAATGTCAAAACTCAAAAATAGTGAAACTAGAGCGTTACACTTTGCCTCGCCTCGTTTCAGTTTGAATAAAAAGGGATATCCTCTAATTTTGTTTTAAAAATCCGTAAGATGCTGGAGGAAGAATAATTTGATGATGTTTTGAAAAGTCCAGGCTTTATTACTGGATCCAGGACTGAAAAAAGTATCTTAACTTGCTCCGCTGAGATTGATGAAAAATAGATTTATGTCAATATTTAGCAGTAAAGCTCATCCCAAAAATCCACTGTAATAGCTCGCTCCAGAAGGTTTATGGTTGTGTCCAGGCTCTAATTCACAGTGTCGCCGCCTTTCCTTTTCATCACGACAAGCAGGCCTCTTGCATCTCGAACTTCAGAGTAGTCCAAATTAAATTCTCTCCGTGTATTTTGTATGCGTCTTAGCCGCTGGATATTCATGCAAAATATAGTTTTCCAATACTGATCTACCAATGAGTTGCTGTGCATGAAATGAGTAATCTAAGAAACCCCTGTAAGCCTCTGAACATATATTTCCATGGCCACTGCCACCAAGTTCACAGAATGTGCAGTGGGTGGTGGGTGGTACTTTACATAGCAGGCCTCTTTTAAAAGTTGGCTTGGAGGCCATTTTACACTGGTCTTCTTTTGAACATCTCTTTCATCCACTTACTTACTATTAAACGATCCGGAAGTGCCAACAACTGCGGTTCTTCAAATGGCCACTTGAGGCTGTCTTAAAAAACGAGTCAATATGTCATAATGACCAACTTTACAGCAGAAATATACATGTTTACAGCCTGGTAGACGAAATGGTTTCGGTCTCTTCACGACAACTGTATGGGGTGTGAATTGGAGATAATTGTGGCCACTTTGCACAAGGACATGATCCCCACTGCCAAGACTTCTGGCAATTCTGCACACCCAAGCGGGGGGGTACAAGCTGACATTTTACAGTGGTGGAAAAGCAAATACTTGTAATTTGTTGTCCATCCTTGCTAATGTTTGCTGTTTAACATTTAATAGAGACAGAGGGGGAAATGTTCACCCGGTCAAGGTGCAGAAGAAGAACAGGGGAGCAAATTCTGTTGACAGAGACTTGGACAGAGAAATAAAGGCTCGGAACTTATTCACTTTTAGTACAGTTCCTCTAAGGTGAACAGCACCGCAATCAAGACGCAGGCACCTTCAGTAACAATTCCTGTAATGTTCCCTGTGTTGTTCTCTCGCTAGCTGTTTTATCAGCGTGGATTCCTTGAAGTTATGAATCAGTCTCTTTCAATTGTGTCCCCATCCTTCTCTTTTCTCTGGTTCCCTCTTTCCCTCTCCAGAAACTGTTCCTTCCTTTATTTTCTCATTACCCAAAGGTATGGGCCCCTGGTGAACTCCGGCACTGATTACAGACAGATTAGGAAATACATTCAGACACACAGGGACGCACACACATTCATTTTCTTCTGTATGCCAGGGGCATTTTGCCTTACTGTGTGTGAATATTAGCCACCTGCACAATCATGCAAAGGCACCCTTTTGTCTGAGACAATGTGTGCAACATTGTGCTGATAAGACGGCAAAATTAGCGTTGAATGAGGACCCACTTTGTTCGTGGATCAAAGCCCCTCTTGCTATGCGGTAACAGAGCTTACCGCTGAGTCCCCATGTCGATTTTAGTTGTTCCACTTCTGTTTGGAGTGGACCATTGATAGCAAGAATCTCAGTACAGTACCCTCACTCGCTGAATAACAGAGGCTTTATTGCATACTTAACTTTAACCTGTGCCGCAAAGCAGCCGAGTATATAATCTTTTAGACTGATGGTTTGCATCTTACTTGGTAATTGTGTTCACCAGACTGCATTAGATGCTAAATGCCTGTCTAGTAAATTGTTGGTCTGGCTCAGAGCCAGTTTCTTTTTTTTTTTATGCTACACACATCTCTGTGCTGGTCTTTTTTACCTGTACAAGTCCCAGTCCTGCTCCTGCAAAATGTGTCATTAATATTCCTCCTCATACTATGAAACGGCTGACGTCAGAAAACTGTCACCGTGGAGATGCTTCATCCTACTCTGCAGCAAATAATTACACATTTCTGGTGACAAATGACACTTCTCCTCTCTCCACACTTCTCTCCTCTACCCTTTTCTCCACCCTTCTGCCCTTCTTATTTTGCCATTTCCTCACTTCTCCCATTTTATCTAAATAACTCAAATGCAATTAGGAAATTGCTCTAAATAAGTTTGAGACAGAACGTGAATGATTAATACAGTTTAAAAGGGAAGGCACAGTTGACACGTCTTACCACTATGGACACATCCGTCAGCCCCGTCTCCTTTAAAAGCTTCCTTACAGTTTGTTTCCTTCTCTTTCCCTCACATTTCTTCCGGTCTTTAAACTGATCTACTCACCCTCGCACTCTCATTTCTTGCCTCTGCTTTTCCCTTTCCTCTGCTGCCTCTCTACTTTCCTCACTCCAATCCACTCATCTCCTTTCTTCCATCCTTGTCTCCCCTGCCTGGGTTTCTTCATTAACAGTAAATTACAACATTGATTTTGACATGTGACATTTCCTCTCTTCCCTATTCCCCATCTTCTTCTCTGACACATGGAACCTTGACTTTGACATATGACATGTGAAAGCTCTGACTTATGAAACCTTGCGGCCCTCCCTTCCTTTCTTTACTTGCCTTCTCCCTTCACGACTCCCTTCTTTTCCAAAATGTTGCTCTGCAGCTTTCAATTCCACCACCTATCACTGACATGTATGTGATGTCATCTCTCGTCTCATCACTTCTTTTCATGTGCTCTCTCCACTCCACAGCTATCAAGTCATAGCCTGTCTTCTTTTGCTCTCTCTATTTTCTCTCTACTTATATACCCAGTCTGTAGTGCCGCCACCCAATATCAAGGGCAGATGAAGTGGCTTGGCACTGGAAATCTGTAAAAAGGGAAGAATCATGTCGATAAGCTTGAGTAGTTCCAAAAAAAGTGGGATTTATCAGCAAGAACTTTACGGATACAAAAGGCACAAATGGAACCCTTGAAATAAAATTAAAATAAACCGTGGAACATGAACATAAAATAAATCAAAGCTGCACGCAGCCTCACAGCGAGCTGCCAACTCCGCTCTCTCCTTGTCCCCTTTACTCCAGTGAAGGGCACTTTACCTTCTCAGCCTCACATTATTGTCACCTACCTCCTGCCCAGGTAAGTATAGAGAGATAAACTGAGCAAGTATCCAAATCCCACAGAATAATGAGCATATCATCAATGCAAGATATTTAAACAACCGTTGGCATCTCAATCTATCCATGGGCACCCATCCATACCAACAAGCACACAGAATGTTATAGAATGTCACTTACTGCGGAACTGCGGAAAGATGGACATTCTGTCTCCTCTTCTTGATGTGCCAAATTATTTGTGTCTGGTTAGAAAGAGACGTGTGTAAATGCTGCTGCAGTGCAGAGTTATTGCGTGGTTGTGTATGTGTGTCTGTGTGGCCTTATCATTAACGATATTAGTATTGGTGATGTGTGTGCAAAGTGTGTAGCCTGTAGCCTCGTTGATTGTCTTGGCTTTCATCCCTGAAATCTTGAATATTGCGTAATGAGTCTGACGTGAGCATAACACCAGCACACTGGGTAGAGTGGACCCACTGTTTTTCACAGTGTATTTCACAAACTGACATTGGATATGGGAGACAAAAGAGTCTGCATTCGTTTAGCCAAACCTAATGAGGCTTAAGCAGTCTGAGTTAAATATATTACGTGGGCATCTTCTAAAGTTACTAGAGCTTTATATTAGCTTCGGCTGATTTTAACAATGCATTTTTACACAGAACGTCTGTCAATTATATTCTCCATTTCTAACGGTGTGTGTGGAGGAATGATTACCAACAATACCTCTTTATGAATTTACATTTGTACATTGTATATGATATTATTATGATATTGTATGATAAACTCTTCTTTAATATAAGTAATTGGTTGCTTATGGTTGAATATGACAAAGTCCATTTTCCCAAGTACTGTGAGTACACATTTGAGGTACTTGTACTTTCCTCACGTCATTCTTTTCATGCTACTCTTTACTTCTTTTTTATACCACATAACTTTTACTTTACTACATTTATTTTACAGATAAAGTTTTTTGCATGCAAATAAATGCACTGAGCTTTTGAAATATAGCTTTTGAAATATAGCTTTTGAAATAAAAAACTGCTCAACAGTATATACAAATACGGCTGATACAATCGATTGACAGAAAATGAATTGGCAATTGATAATTGTTTGTCATTTTGAGTCATGGTATTAATAAGTGATGAATAGTTTTTCCCCAAAATGCAAATATAAGCAAGCTTTATAATCATTGGATAAAAATGTGAATAAATGCTAGTCTACTTATAATAATAATGTGTAGCAATCTTAATCAAACCATTAGTTCTGACACACAAACATCTTTCCTCTGCACTCTCGTGTCGTCCTTCCCTTTCAGTCGTCTCCACTGTCCGTATTTTCTTTTTCTTTTCTGGAACATAGACGACATCATAGGACACCCTTTCTCTGAATTTCTCCACCCTTTTTCTGTCCATCTGTTCTTCCCCTCTTCCTAGTCTGTACTCGTCTCCTCTGCTCCTCCTCTAACTCAATCTGTTTCTTTTCTGTCCTTTGTACCCTTCTCATCATCCTCTCCTTCCCTATCTGCTCTTTTCCCCTGGACACCTCCAGCTCTTTTTCCTTCTGGTCATCCAACTTCTTGTCATTTTTTTTTTACCTGTCCTCTCTTCTCTCCCTCTTGCTTTCTCTCAGTTCCTCAACACTTTTCATCCTGCCTCCCTGACTTCTTCTCAGGCGTTCTGTCCTTGACTCGCTTCTCCTTCCTTCTCTTTTCCACTTTCCCACTGACATCTTCTTTCACTCTCCGCTTTCCCTTTTCTCATGTGCACCCCTGCTGCTACATCCCTCCCTGTCTGAAAACATTAGAGCTATTGTTCCCACATCAATTAACGTTGCAAATCTCTTTTCTTGTTCTCCGTAGCCTGGATCAAGCCACATGAATCATCTGTCTCGGTTGCTGATCATATTTGCTTCTTCTTAACCATGTGATATTTCACATTTTCTGATAATTTTTTCTGGCATAGCTTTATTTTTTGGGTGGAGGGAGATTCTTCCCTGAAATCATCATTTCCTAGAGCATTCAAGTCTGTTTCCAACCAATCACTGAGCGAAATGGTTGCTTTACTCTTGTGGGTGCATGTGATCATAAGGGCACATATTGCTCTGTCCAATTAGAGCGCTTAATGGCTGCAGACAGTCACAGAGCACTGACAACATCACAGACTTTAGACTGAGTATATACGTTTAATTTAGAACCATGATTCACCAAGTTGGTTTGAGGTGAACTCTCCCCTTTCTTCCCTTCCTCTCTTTTATCTTCTCCACTTTACCTCATTTCCTCTCTCTGGAAGTCTCTCTTCCTTCGTTGTTGCCCCTTTGTCTTTAATCTCTCCATTCCCCCCCCCCCCCCCTTTCTCTCCTTCGAGCCTCTTCTCCGTTCTTCGACTCCTCTCTTCTAATTATTTCCTCGCAGAAATTTCAACACATCATCACTCTTTTGTAGAGAGCGTGCATCTCCAAGCCTTCCTTCATCCGGCTGTTTTTCTTTTACATTTTACAGTACATGATTACAGTTGGGCATGATCAAAAGGCCTCTATATATTTATACATATTCACGTCCTATCTCAATTATGATATAGAAAGGGTTTCATTCGAAAACTGGCCATAATAATATTGCTGCAATATGAAGATCAAATGCCATCCAATCTATTGTGGAATTTAATAGAACTGTGAATTGACATATCGCTCATGAAGAGGAGAGCGGTCATACTGTGGACAAACCCCCACATACATACACAGAGAAGTCACATGTTCAGTGGTACAGTAAATCTACACATTCAGGTTTATGTGCATGCGTTTGTGTGAGTGACCCGGGGGTGAACTGAAACTGATTGCAGTCATCTGTCTGTTAACTACATTTTCTATAGGAGAATGACATAATGATTAATGAAAGAGGGCGAGAGGGAGACTTTGAAATATATGAAGGGTGAGGGGGGGCATAAAGAGAAAACCATAGACTGAGAGAAAAAAGTGTAAGAGACAAATAGAGGGAGAGCGAGACAGTCGGGGAGAGAGAGAGAGATAAAGATGCAATCATGATGACAGAAGGTAAGAAGAAAAATAGATAATCATCCCACTTTCAGCGTTGTATGCTGATTGGTTGAGTGACCTCTGAGCCAACCCTCTCTCTGCACTATTAGCAACAGGATGAGTAATGGGAAAAATAGAGTCCAATGAGGGCCGAGAGAGTTTGGACAATGAGATGGAGTCACTGCTCCCTTATGGCCAACTCAGGGTCTCATTTTTAAACTGCAGGTCAAGACCTCAAATGGGTTGGACTCTGTTATCTCTTCACCTGACAGAGGTACTAATATGCTTTAATGAGCCTTGGTCCCAGGGTGACAGAATATATGTACTCATTTTGGGCTCCCACATGACAGGAGTACTAGTATGTCGTAATAAGCCTGGCTCACAGGGTAAGAGGCTGCATTTGCTCAGTTCGGATTCCCAAATGACACGAGTGCTAATATGTTTTAATGAGCCGGGGAGACAACATTCGCTCGTTAGAATCGCCATTTGAAAAGAGTTGTGGTATCATCTAATGAGCCAATAGGTCCCAAGGTGACAGGCTGCTTGGTTTGGGTCCCCACATGTTATGTTTAAACAAGTCTGGCTCCCAGGCTTTATGTTTTTACACTTTTAGTGTTTCATTGCTTTAATTGAGAGTGATGGAGAATGGTGAATACAAACCTGGACTAGAATAGTCTAGAAGAAGAATTAGAAGAAGAATAAGGAAAGTGAGTGGAGGTGAGAGTGACGTTAGGTAGACGGTGAGCTGCTCTTCTATTCTGACAGAAGTTATAAGGTTAATTTCAACTGTGAAGGGGCGGGTGTGCACATTGGATGTTGTTTTAATTTTGTTAGAGCTCTATATGGAATTGAGATGCTAATGACAGCTAACAGTGTTATCCTGGGATGGAGGGACCTGAGGACAGGCACTATGATTCGGCAACGACAACGTCGGTCTGGACGATAACCGCTGGATGAGCACCGCGGGGCAGAGTGGTTCCTTCTCCAGCTTTTCCTAATCAACCAATTCTCTAACCCAGTGGTTCTCAAACTGTGGGGCGCGACCCTCTAATGGGGCGCGGAGGTATTACAGGTGGGGCGCGGGGGGTGATGCTGTTTTATAAATATATATATATATATATATATATATATATATATATATATATATATATATATATTATAATAATAAAAAAAAATATATAATCCTTTATTAATCCCACAGTGGGGAAATTATTAAAGCATTTTACCCATCCTTAGTAATTAAGAGGCAGTGTGCTGCTGTGAAGCACTGGGGCTTCAGTGTCTTGCTCAAGGACACTTCAACATGGAACTATGGAGAACAGGGATGAACCGCTACCTTGTGGTTTCAGGACGAACACTCTCCCCATGAACATGTTAACTTTACATACAACATGATAACTTTATGAAAGTACAAAGTACACGGACATAAAACGTCATTAATAAATACATGGCATGGCAAAATGCCTGTACTTTCGTGGAAATGTTTACGTTACGCCGTTAACAGGTTACGCTTGCGCATGCGCGACTCGCCGATTCTTGGCGTTTTGCTAAAAGCCTCCGTGAGATCTCTGTGAGTTCGTCTTTCCTGCGGTTGCATCTCTCAAAACAGAAAACAGATCTCAGCTCAACATTGAGCATGAATTGAGAGCGGCCGTATCAAATCTACAACCCTGTTTTAAACATATTTGTAGAGAAAGCAGCTCACTGCAGCCACTAATACTGATACAACCTGATGGCTCACACATCTGCACTCATTCTGTTTTGCACAGTTTGAACGTTATTGTTATTATCTTGAAAATATATTTAGTGCAAAACAGGTTATTTGCAGCCACAATAAGTAATTTCTTTGGCAAATATTAGTTATTTTTGGCACAGATAGAACTTTATTTGCATTGTTCTAACAAAATGATTGCACATGTTATTAGTTTTGTCTGATGGAGCAGTCCGGTTTACTGAAAGGGATTTCAATTTTCTTTATTCTATTATTTGAAAAAGCACGGATGGAGGAGTCACAAAAAGTTGGACCATTTTGTTACAATTTTGTTGGGGCGGTGGGGCCCGAACATTGTTCCTCCTCCAAAGTGGGGCGTGACTGAAAAAGTTTGAGAATCACTGCTCTAACCACAGAACAGACAGACACTTCCGTCATGGGATTTGAAAAAGCAGTATTTATATCAACCCAACCAATTATTTTGTGGCACAAGTGGATATTACATTGAGAGCAGTTTTCTGAAATTAGACCAACATTATCATCCTTGGTCTTGACTGAAACAACACTAAAATAAAAAGTGGTTCCATCCATCAAACGTAGTCCAAAATGTCCTTGATTCTCACAATTTGTTCAAAAATAAATGGATGCATTTGACTAAATCTCGCTGATATGGACTTTATACTCATTTCTAGATGTAAAACTAGGGTAAAGAGAGATGACTCATCTTGAACATACATTCATAGCATGAGATAAGACATATTTTCATGGACCCATGATGAGTGTGACAAGATAAAGTATTAGACAATGAGGGTGATATCATACCATCAAATATGGGCACTGTACTACTTTAACCCATAACATCTACTTTATTGTGAATGTTTGTTTGGACTTATTGGCCCATGTATTATAATTAACAGGTTTTGTATTCATCTATGCATCTATGCAGAATAATTTACAATAATTCTAAACAAGTTTCCTTTTATGTTTCTTGTTTTCCATGCATATTCTTATGATGTGAGCATTTCCGCCAACTGTCAGATTTCCATTGCCATGATTCAGTTTGACTGCTGGAAGGAGATATTTTAGAAACGGACAATCTTTGAGTGCAACAAGGGACACGCACACACACACTTGCCACAATTATACACAAACACCGCACACAATGCAAACATCAGATGCCTTGGAGACTTTCTTCAGATCCCTGACTCTGATGAAGCTTTTAGATTGACCATGTTCACCCATATCCTTAGATATCCTTACATCCCGCAACAAATATGTGGTGACCCCCTGGAGGGAAAACCCCCGATTCTATCCTACTTTGCTTCCGTTTTATGCGATGGTAAGTTACTTTGATCTCTGTATGTATTTAAGTACACCTTGAAGAAAGGGTCTGCAGCTAGAGAGACTCACACACACCTTGTAACAAGATTTATTGGCTGGAAAAGGTTGAGATGGGTTTTCAAATGTCCACAAACACACACACACACACACACACACACACACACACACACACACACACACACACACACACACACACACACACACAAACACTCCTTTAGTGAGCATGTCATTTAAAAAAGCAGGAATATTGCACTTTACTTCATGCACACTCTCACATACACACACTTTCACAAACACACCTTACCAGAGGAGAAGAAAGAAAGAAGAGTTACAGATGCAATATTAAACTGTCGACATTTTGGACGTGAGACAACTTGCCTTTTCCATTTGCTTCTTTTTCTCTCCCTCCGACACACAAGTAACGCTCAGCTTTTTTCCATTACCAAACCCCTACAAAGCCAACACCTTTAACTCTCTCTTCCTTCCTTTGTTTAGTAGACTTCTCTCTCTCTTCCTCTTCTCCAACGTGACAACAACTCCAAAACATGTGTCCTAGATCTGATGATCCAGAGAGTTGGTGCCCTGCTGATGACGTGGTTGGTCACTCATTATCATGTTTAACAAACAAGTAGATCTAAAGATGGGAGAGATTTAAATGTAGAGGATGTATTCATTCATTAGTTATGCCAATTCAAGCCTGATGGAGGTCCTGCATCCACACAGTTATTGTTGCTGATTAGATCACTACTCAGGTTTAAGTTGGACACGGTGGGCTTTCGCCCATGGGGCCCGGTCGGGCTCAGCCCGAAAAAAGATCATGGACCAGCAACCCTGTGGACTCACCACCCGCAGGGGGAAGCATCGGGGTCGGGTGCTATGTAGACCGGGCAGCGGGCCAGGCAGGAGACCTGGGCGAGCCGATCGCCGGCAGCATAGACTAGCTCTAGGGACGTGGAACGTCACCTCGCTAGCGGGGAAAGAGCCGGAGCTGGTGCAGGAGGTGGAGCGGTACCAGCTAGATATAGTTGGGCTCACCTCCACGCACAGCACGGGCTCTGGAACCAAGCTCCTGGAGAAGGGTTGGACTTTATCCTTTTCTGGAGTTGCCCAGGGTGAGAGGCGCCGGGCGGGAGTGGGGATACTCACGAGCCCCCGGCTGAGCGCCGCTATGTTGGAGTTTTCCCCGGAGAACGAGAGGGTCGCCTCCCTGCGCCTACGGGTTGCGGGGAGTAAGGCTCTGACTGTTGTTTGTGCTTATGCACCGAACAGCATTTCAGAGTATCCGGCCTTCTTGGAGTCGGTGGGAGGGGTCCTGGAAAGGGCCCCGCCTGCCGACTCCATAGTTCTCCTGGGAGACTTCAACGCTCACGTGGGCAATGACAGAGAAACCTGGCGGGGCGTGATTGGGAGGAACGGCTTGCCCGATCTGAACCCGAACGGTGCTTTGTTGTTGGACTTCTGTGCTAGCCACAGTTTGTCCATAACAAACACCATGTTCGAGCATAAGGTGGCTCATAAGTGTACCTGGTACCAGAACACCTTAGGCCGGAGATCAATGATCGACTTTGTAGTCGTATCATCTGATCTGCGGCCGTATGTCTTGGACACTCGGGTGAAGAGAGGAGCAGAGCTGTCAACTGATCACCATCTGGTGGTGAGTTGGATCAGATGGCGGGGGAGTCGGCTAGAAAGACCTGGCAAGCCCAAACGTGTAGTGAGGGTGAACTGGGAACGTCTGGCAGAGGATCCTGTCCGGGAGGTCTTCAACTCCCACCTCCGGAAGAGCTTCTCACAGATCCCGAGGGAGGCTGGGGACATGGAATCCGAGTGGACCATGTTCAAAGCCTCTATTGTGGACGCGGCCGTTAGGAGCTGTGGTCGGAAGGTCATCGGTGCCTGTCGTGGCGGCAACCCGAGAACCCGGTGGTGGACACCGGGGGTGAGGGAAGCCGTCAAACTGAAGAAGGAGGCCTTTCGAGCCTGGCTGGCCCAGGGGTCTCCTGAAGCAGCTGACAGGTACCGGCAAGCCAGAAGGGCTGCAGCTGCGAAGGTCGCGGATGCTAAAACTCGGGCATGGGAGGAGTTCGGGGAGGCCATGGAGAAGGACTTTCGGTTGGCCTCAAGGAAGTTCCGGCAAACCATCCGACGGCTCAGGAAGGGAAAGCAGGGCCTACCCCAGGCTGTTCTCAGCGTGGGGGGGGGGGGGGGGACTGCTGACCCGGACTGTGGACATCGTCGGGCGGTGGAAAGAGCACTTTGAGGAACTCCTAAACCCGGCCAACATGTCCCCTGGAGAAGGGGCAGCGCCTGAAGTCCTTGGGGTGGTTGCACCCATATCCCTGGCAGAGGTCACTAAGGTAGTCAAAAAGCTCCTTGGTGGCAAGGCGCCGGGGGTGGATGAGATTCGCCCTGAGATGCTGAAGGCGCTGGACATTGTTGGGCTGTCTTGGCTGACACGCCTTTGCAGTGTCGCATGGGGGTCGGGAACAGTGCCCATGGACTGGCAGACCGGGGTGGTGGTTCCCATCTTTAAGAAGGGGGACCGGAGAGTGTGCTCGAACTATCGTGGTATCACACTGCTCAGCCTCCCGGGAAAAGCTTATGCCAGGGTGCTGGAAAGGAGGCTCCGACCGCTTGTCGAACCTCAGATTCAAGACGAACAGTGTGGATTCCGTCCCGGCCATGGAACAGTGGACCAGCTCTTTACCCTCGCAAGACTACTGGAGGGGTCCTGGGAGTTTGCCCAACCAGTCTACATGTGCTTTGTAGACTTGGAAAAGGCTTTCGACCGGGTCCCTCGGGGGGTTTTGTGGGGGGTGCTGCGGGAGTATGGGGTGCCGGACCCGTTGGCACGGGCCATCCGGTCTCTGTACGCCTGCAGTAGGAGCTGTGTTCGTATCCTCGGTAGTAAGTCAGACACGTTCCCGGTGGGTGTTGGTCTCCGCCAGGGCTGCCCTTTATCACCGGTCCTGTTCGTGACTTTCAAGGACAGGATATCTAGGCGCAGCCAGGGGGCGGAGAAGATCCGGTTCGGGAATCTCGGGATCGCATCTCTGCTGTTCGCGGATGATGTGGTCCTGTTTGCTTCCTCGGACCGTGACCTCCAGCATTCACTGGGGCGTTTTGCAGCCGAGTGTGAAGCGGCAGGGATGAGAGTTAGCACCTCCAAATCTGA
This sequence comes from Myoxocephalus aenaeus, assembly GCA_038501785.1. Classification (NCBI taxonomy): domain Eukaryota; kingdom Metazoa; phylum Chordata; class Actinopteri; order Perciformes; family Cottidae; genus Myoxocephalus; species Myoxocephalus aenaeus. The sequence continues at coordinate 525,782 of JBAMJR010000027.1, forward strand.
GGCCATGGTGCTCTGCCGGAAACCGGTGGACTGCTCCCTCCAGGTGGGGACAAACTGCCTACCCCAAGCGAAGGAGTTCAAGTATCTCGGGGTCTTGTTCACGAGTGAGGGTAAGGTGGAGCGTGAGATCGATAGGCGGATCGGTGCGGCTGCAGCAGTAAAACAGGCGCTGTACCGGTCCGTCTTGGTGAAGAGGGAGCTGAGCCGGAAGGCGAAGCTCTCCATTTACTGGTCGGTCTACGTTCCAACCCTCACCTATGGTCACGAACTCTGGGTCGTGACCGAAAGAACGAGGTCTCGGATACAAGCGGCCGAAATGAGCTTCCTCCGTAGAGTGTCCGGGCTCAGCCTTAGAGATAGGGTAAGGAGCTCGGACATCAGGAGGGAGCTTGGAGTCGAGTCGCTGCTCCTTCGTGTCGAAAGGAGTCAGCTGAGGTGGTTCGGGCATCTAGTCAGGATGCCTCCTGGACGCCTCCCATTAGAGGTTTTCCAGGCACGTCCAACTGGTAGGAGGCCCCGGGGAAGACCGAGGACACGCTGGAGGGATTATATCTCCCGGCTGGCCTTGGAATGCCTCGGGGTCCCCCAGGATGAGCTGGAAAGTGTTGCGGGTGAGAGGGAAGCCTGGGTCGGCCTGCTGAACCTGCTGCCACCGCGACCCGACCCCGGATAAGCGGTCGAAAATGGAAATGGATGGACGGTGGGACTCGCCAAACTACATGTGCTAAAGAAGAACAATAAAGGGGGAAGGCATTTATACTGTTTCTAAAAATAGCGTTTCAAAATGTTTTGGAAATTATAATTTTTTTGATTATGTTCGGTTTTCTTGTTGATGTTTTTCTTTATTATTAGCTAATACTACAGTGCTGTGGGCATCAACAGGCAAATTCAGAGTCAGTGACAGTCGGAGGTATGACATTTGATTTCTCTGTTCCTATAAAGTATCGAGCCTCATCACTAGTACTCGCAAGTACAAATAATGTCTTTTCTGTGGAGAGCATATTCTGATTAAGTGAGATCATTCCATTAAACACAGAGGACATAGAAATAATAACTGAGTGAAATATACTGCACACATACAGTGGTGCTACATCTATGTCCAATGCGTTCAGTGACTTTGTTTTCATTGTTTACTGAAAATATAATATATTATTTTTGATACAATATTTTTAACTGAAACAAATCTAAATCTTCATCTGTATTCATCAAATGTGTATATCTTGATCACATCCGGCATGCTATTTTCAAGTATTCACTAATTCATTATGGCTGTTGACATTGTATTGCTGCAACCGCAAATGGTTTAAAACAGATTCCATCTAACAAATTAAAATTATTGTAATGATGTCCCACGAGCAGTTTAGAGCAGGGCAGAATTATTATTCTTATTACCAACTATCTATCCAAACTTCGTGCAGAGGCACAGTGGAGAGATTTTCACAGATCAAGTCATTTTTATCCAAAGCAAGGCCACGCTGGCCTAGCACCACATGAGGGATTAATGCAACAGGGCATAAAGCCTGCAGTCAAATGTAGAGGTGGAAATATTGTGTGTGGTGTGTGGATGTTTCGCCTTTGCAGGAACTGATGACTCGCACAGGATCAACGAGACACTGACCAAAGGGGGGGAAAAAACACTCTATTCTTCAGAGGCACGCCGCCGTCCCTTCTGACTTGAAATGATGTGGAGAGGGTTTCATTTTCCAGCAGGAGAATGGCCCTAAACATGCAGTGACAGTGTGCCAGGTCTGTTTGAAGTCCAGGGAAGAGCAAAGGCTGCTGACACGCATGACTTTTCCTTCTCAGTTACCAGCCGCCAGCCTCACCAAACATCTTTGGGAATATTTGAAAAGGGAAAAGGTTGAAGCTACTGTAACGTCACAAGACTGAGATGTGCTGAGATGGCTGCTCGAACCATGTGGACTCTCACATTTTTCAAAAGCTTGTAGAATTCATGCCAAATCAGAGTAGAAGCTGTGATAGATGGCAGACAGTGAGAAACCTCATGAGAAATATCCGTAATAAAAATATCTGCATCTGAGGAAACAATGAAACAACATTTTCACGCAGTGGATTTTTTAATCTTGATATTCACAAAAAGAGAAAAATACAGTAAGTAAAAAAAGCACCATGGTGTATAAATTTGAACACTTTCGAGAATATAAAAGGGTCTACTCATGTCTGGAATTTTGCAAAGCAGTTGCAGCGGGTGCGAATTAATATTCAACAAACTGAACAAAATACATCAGAAAACTATTGAGCATTTGATGAATGCCATTTCCAAGAAAAGCGGTCGGGAGAAAACGTGAACTTTGACATTGCCGTGAAATGAGCGTGTCCTTATTCAAAGCCCGGGTTCCCCTGGTTTAAGTCCTTCATTGTTGGTCTGTGCAGAGCGGGACTAAACAGAATCTGAACTCATCTGTGAATCCACACTCACATCCATTCTCAGCAGTCCTCATAATGATACTACACCACTCTGGAGCCCTAACTGACTTTTAATGACAGACAGAGACACCAGTTTGGAGTCTCTCAACATGGTAAGTACCCATGGTGGGTCTTGACCTGTGAAGACACCAGGCTGCAACCTCCGGTCCTGAAAAGTGAAGCCAATGTGGAAGTGTCTTAAACTTGTATTCTTTCTAAAAGCCAACAGGGGGTGACTCCTCCGGTTGCTAAAAGAGGTCTGGTTATATCAAATGACATGAGAAAATGTACATAGCAACCCTTGGTCAGGAAAGCTACGAGTCGTTCTCTTGCTTATTGTGGTTTATTCGGTAAAGTACACAGGCTACTGTAGGCCGTAGCCTACGCCAAAACAACAGTCAACACCTTAAACATTCTCTTAACATGCTTCACACTCATGCTCCCGGTCATACACTGACTCAACAGGCTAGTAACACAAACAACAACATCCCACCTCACTCGCTCCTCCAATCACAGGTACGTCCATGTGTACAACCCCCACTCATAGGTAGCCACGATGATTGACAGGTTTCACAGCTACACAGGGCATGAGATCTTCACTGACCTCCTGAACCCAGTAATTGCAATAAACAATATTCCTATCTAGAACAACTTCTTCCTGTAAACACAACAACACTTATAACACAACAGGCTAACATTACATGGCACTCCGTTACAATACTTCTCATTTGATGTATTACCTTAGTAAACATTGTAAATATGAATTCATGCTCTCAATGACTAGTTTCAAGTGCTCTTCAATAGAGCATGATGTTTATTTAGTAAATTGTGGAGCTATTTAGAGTAAAATAGACCATAAAGCCAGGTATACTTTAGGGTGCGTGTACCTTTTCATTCACTGCCACGGCAGCCGTTCTGGGAGTTGTCCGTGTTTTCGTTTTACAACTTTAACACTTTCACAATGTGTTTTCACGTTTTGGTAGCCTAAAATGTCTTATTCAGCTTCCGGTTGTACTTAGCTCCGCCCTCTTGTGTCACTTCTGGTTGCAAAAAAAACAAGATGGTGACAAGCAAAATGTCGAAGTCAGACACAAACCTTTGGGTGATGGTACGTTGTCTACGTCCACTTCGTATTCACAGTCTATGGGCGACGCATTCGATTACTGCTGCAAAGCCTGCATGTCTCCGCACACATTTAAAACATCCAGACTGTTTGATATGATTCCTGCACAGATATTTTGGCTTGTCTGCATTCCATTGTGGCTTCTCGACATGACCAATATATTCACAAACTCGCTCACTCACACAGAAATAAATGCAGGAGAGAATAGCACCAGAACATTGGGATTGATGCACCAAGCATATCCCATGAGAAACGCTTGTCAGCAGTGCATGATGGTTCCATATTGCATGTAAATTACTCACGCGTATGCACAGCATGACCACACATAGACAAGTCTATTCCACATGACAGACTTGGAAAGGTTACTTCGCATTCAATCTCATAATTTTACATATGCGGGGCGAATGTTTAAACGCTCGTCTCTCTGCACAAGTTGACAACTTGTGCGGTTTCATATTTTAGTCATGCTGCAGATCCCAGAGGAATAACATTCACAGTTTGAACACATGAACCGGTCAAAATATGTCTGAGCAGATTTTCTGTGGGTGTATCATGTCAAAGGTTCATATGCATGTTTGCTGTTGGATCCCAAGAATATATCACATGTAATATGGACCAACCAAAATGAGTGTTTGCCAAGCTGTTGAGAATACATGTAGATAGATGGAAAGATACTATGAATATATTAACAGATAGATACAGTATGGTTAGATAGATACGATCATTACTCAATTACGTTAGTTAATTGCTATAACCAATTTATAGTTTTCATCATTAATAAAGCAACAATGCCAAACATTAGCTGGTTCTAGTTCCTTAAATGTGAGAATTGTTTGTCCTCTGTTTTACATCATTGTAAATCAAATATCTTTGTGTTTTGGACTGTTGGTCAGACAAAACAAGCAATTTGAAGATGCCACCTTCGCTTATGATTGCCGTTTTTCAATAGTTTGATACTTTATGGTCCAAATAAAAAATCTCTTTTTTTTTTTGGTCCAAATAAAAAATCTCTTTTTTTTTTTTTTCATCCTGTAGTTTTATTTTGAAAGGACTTTTTTATGCAGCGGAGTATCATTATTTTGCCGGCTCTGGTTTCAACTGGTTTTGCACTTGTCCCTCCATGTTTTCAGCAGCGTGTGCCAGGTTGGGTCAAACCATCCTGATATGAGGGAGACTCTGGGTTTTTAGGATAATTAAATTAAACAGCCTACTGAATATAACATTGACAACTGATGGCGCTGCCTGCATGGCAGGAAAAAACTCTGGGGTTGGGAGGACAATTGAGTGCTGCTTAATTTTCTGTAAAGCACAATGTTTTTCAGTATTTACTGATAAGGTAATCACAAGAAAAGTTAATGTTGTATATATGAATACTTTTGAATTCCACTTTTGTTTAATTTATTTTGAGTTAGTGGAAAAGCTGCTCCTCAACACAGTGACGTGTTACACAGTAAAGTGTTTGTCATAGATTCGGTGAGTGTGTTGTCAGTTAAAGTCAGGTCATTTCAGTCTTTTTGAAACTACTTCTTAGTTGTTGGACTGTTTGTGCATGAAAGCTGTTGAGTATGTTTAAAAATAGCTGAAGATTCTGAATTGTTATATATGTTGTAATACCTCGTGTCCTGAAGATGCAGTTTTAGTTTTTTAATTAAAATGCAGCTAATTGAGTGTAAAAGGGAATAGTTCCCTCTCTATCATCGCCACCAGCTGCTCGTTTTGGTTATTAAACTTGTTTTTGTGTTAGCATACATGTTCTGTACTATCTCAGGTTCAAACTGCACCATCTTTTCATTAAATACATTGGAGAAGTTGAGAATGTTCCTCGATTTGGGTCGCGGCTTGTCATTCAGGGGTGATAGTGGGTCCCGGAGCCAGACCAGTTGAGAACCACTGATCTATATGATGTCTCGGGATGGATGACTGAGGCACAAAGCTTTTTTTTTTTTTGTTAGAGGGTGACCCCATGATCTATACATATAAATACACCTTTATGATGATGTCTTATTGGAAAGGTTCCAGATGCATTATTCAGGGATCCGATTGAAACCACTCAGAATGTAAATACTCGATCAGGCATAAACAAAACCTTTAATAAAAAACATTGTACATCACTGACATACTGTACTCGGTGTTGTCTTGCATGCACTGCAGTGTTTGCTTACATTATTCACTCATGTTTTGATTTGCAGTGTGTTTTGACGCTGCTGTAATTTAGGTTTGACATTGTTGCCAATGGTAATGATGCTGTTTCAACATAATGATAAACAAATGGTTATACATAATATAATTCAAATAAATACTGATGATGATAATGTTTGTCATATTGTATTTTGTCAGCCTAGTTTCATTTGGTGGATATTTACACAGGGTTGAAGAGAGTGGAAGGTGAAGAACAACTTTTACATATCGTGTGTCTGCAACACAACAAAAGCCAGAGTGAAAAGAAATCTGAAATTAAACAACTCCAACACCACGGTGACAGTATTTCACAACAAATGCTGCACTCCCGCAGTGCTGAATTGGACCTGTAACGATATTGTTTAACACATCACCGAGAGAAAATGGCATATTTTGTATCAAACGACGGTCCATAGTAAACCTGAATATGATATTTTATTCAGCTAAAAGACGGGTAAATTCTTGAAAGGTTGGTGTTGCATTTATTTCGCTCGAATTCAGAACATATCCAATCTGCAATTTAAACACAGGCCATACTACTGCACAGTTTTTGCCAAATATTATGATCAAATACTGGCAGATGCAAACACACATTTACACATTGACACAAACACAACCCTCTGGACACAATCACTCCTAGTCAGCCTTCAGTCGGCGTTCCGCAAAATAAATAGAGAGCCCTATCTCTCTCTCTCTGACACACACACACACACACACACACACACACACACACACACACACACACACACACACACACACACACACACACACACACACACACACACACACACACACACTCACTCAATGCTGTAATAGATTTTCACATCAGCACTGCAGAAAATTGTCTATGGTTATACACACACATTGTTGATAGATGATTATTAAACAACAAACAGTAGGCAGAGAGGGAGTGGAAAGCAGAGAGGGAGAGAGAGAGGGAGAGAGAGAGAGAGAGAGAGAGAGAGAGAGAGAGAGAGAGAGAGAGAGAGAGAAAGGAATAAATGAAAGGAGATCATTATGAGGTTGTATTGGCCAATGGATACTGTGGGAATCATTCAGTGAATGACATAAAGATAGCAATATTTACCAAATGGTTGTATGATAGATATATTGAATTATTCAACGAATGGCCCGGAGATGCAGAGCGAAGGAGCAAGGTGATGGGATAAGCTCAAAGAGAGGGAGAGAGAGGAAGGACAAGACAGAGCAATTTATCAAATGGTCAATGGGATACACAGCAAATATTCTTGCCTTGTCAAAATCGAGGAGAGGAGAGGAGGAAACAACAGGAGGAGAGAGGGGAGGGGAGGTGATGGTAATTGGGCCATCCTGTCTGTCACTGAAAGCAAATAACCATAGCCATAATTACACCACACTTAGTGATTAAATGTGTGTGTGTGTGTGTGTGTGTGTGTGTGTGTGTGTGTGTGTGTGTGTGTGTGTGTGTGTGTGTGTGTGTGTGTGTGTGTGTGTGTGTGTGTGTTCCTGGGTGCGTAGCATGAAGCATTTTATTCGCTACCTGTTTATCAATTGCAGTTTCTGCTGTATCACGCATGGGTGTGTGATTGTATGTGTGTGGTTTGCATTTGTGTGTGCATACATAGCTGAGCATCACCTCTCATACATTGCTTTGCTATTTATTACTGATAGTGTCTGTGAAGTGAGGCGAACATTTATCTTGAGAGAGAACAAACCAAACTACCGCACAGGAAAGTATGGAGTTGAAACCCTCTCATAAGTATTTACAAACACATGTCTAGTTATTTAACTCGTAAAGTACGATGCACACATAGATGCAGTGTGATTTGTATATACAGTAAGTGTCTGTGCCTCTGATTTACAACTCGTATATCATTAATGTAAGTGAAAACAAACATCCACTATCCTTACATTCATTTTGAAAAAGCCAACAACGTTGTGTCTCACACAGCAATCTCAATTAAAAGGTAAGATCCACTGCTCTCCAGTAGATGGAGGTAATATAACATGTATGCATGTCAACAGTTGTTAAACTAAACAGAAGAAGAAAATAATCTTTCGGTACCACTCTCAGTTATACGTCCATGGGAATCTCTTGACCCTGTTAGGCCTGCAAGGTTTTCATTGCCATTGTTTGGGCTCTTAGCAAGCTGTGAACGTAAAAAACAATGTGGAGATCATCTGGACGAGCCGACACAGTCCACCCCGAAGGCTGGGCTCAGACGCTGTTAACTCGGCATTTTCGCAAAGTGATGTCTCTCAGTGACTTTTCATGATAAATAAAGTGAGAAAAAAAAGCTTCTTTATCATAAAAGGTGCCCGTTCAAATGTTTTTGTAATTTACAATTTTGTTTGGAGTGAAATTGGGTCGGTGAAGTCATTTTATGAGCAGGTCCTATCCTTCTGTGGCATTGCCCACCTCAAAGGTCGGGGTCATCGCGCCTCAATCCAGAGGAAGTTTGTTTAAAAGGTTCAGCCGCCAAACTCTCAATTCTAAAGCATTTATAGATGAAAAGCCAAATCAATAATCATTGACAACGATGAAGTATGGATGATGAGCATACTTGCGCCATTATATTCAGATCTTGTACTGTCCATGTTTGAGAGATAAGAACATCTGTGAAGATTCTCCTTATGTGTCCGGATTTTAAAACTCCTTGAGCCTGAGCCTGGCTCCAAGCCTCTCATTGGCATTTTAACAAGAGTGCATTATGTAATTAATCAGATTTAAAGTTACTGAGTCATGGCCAAAATAAGTTATGATGCTGAAACAAAAAATGTGATCACATTTGGCTGCAACCGTGCCACGTGTTCAAGACCAGATTTCTAGGAAATGCAATGTTAGGAAAAATAATGTTCCACATGAAGGTGCGAGTGGGATAAGTAACTCATGCTGAGTGAAAATCCATAGTACCAAACATAACTCCTGTTGTTCACAAAGATCCGAACAGTAAGTGTTTAACACTCACCCACTCTGAATTTCATTGGAAACTGTCATACAAAGTTTCATAAACTCTAAATAATAGATATCATAATTTAAAGACAGAGCAGACTAACGGTTGAAAGCATACAAGGTTGAATCAGGATCCCTCAGACTGATCTGACTATGGAACCTGAAACCTGGATTATCTCCAACCCCCTTTGTTTTTTTGTTGAATAATGTATCTTCAAACTAACTCCACAGGGAAACCTCTGAAAAATTGCTGGCATAACATTGTATTTTTTGAAGGTTATCATACAAAGTGAGCCCTGTTGTTCACTCAGTGCATTCTGACATTTTCTGCTACACAATTTTGAGAAAGAAACATGGCACTTATCACTTACACACATGCATGCACACAAACACCAACAAAGCTTCACTGCTGCTAAGTGGATCCAGTTCCATAATTATATTTCCTCTCTGTCTGTCTGATTATCAAAATAACAATTTCAAGATGGAAGCGGCATGCAAATAACGCAGTGTGTGTATCAGTGAGTATTTCGGTATTTGTACTTCTGTGTGCGAGAGAGAGATAATCAGATGCCAGCTGAGCTGTGAAAGTGATTGCCGTGGAGCACAGTGTTAGAAGGGGACAATCAAATAAATGCAGTACTTATCACACTCACACGTCCACGCACATACACAACACAGAGTTTGGGATCTAAGATTGCAATTTGGGAAGTAATTATGAAATTTTACTTTTGGGGTTTTCACATGACTATGAGATGTACTTTTATCTTTTAACAAAATACCAGCAATATGATTGCAGTAGGAGAAGTAGATCATGACTCATCATCATGTTTACACTTCATGTGATGGTAGGTTTTGGTGGCATATACTTTGAATTCTTGTCTCTCATTGTCTTTTGCTCAAGTTATTTTTATTTATTTATTTGTCCCACTTTTGACAGTCAACATTTCCAGTGTACACACACCTGCAGCTGAATATTGAATCACATTAATAGTGATTGATTAACATCAGAGAATTTAAAAACAAAGCAAACATGCTAAGCTCACACCTCTGCCTCGTAAAGACCGGACACTTTGCTTTACATTACAGCTTGCGACCAGAGTTGCCATTATGTGGCCGATCTAAGACAGCTGCCAAGTGGCTAATTGTGGCACACTTTAGTCTTCTTGTTTATATAAATGTTCTAATTAATTCATGATCCTGCTCTCTGTCTCCCATTTAGCATTCGGTCTCTTCCTCCACATCAGCCTCTTCCCTGTTTTATCATTTATTGTTTCCCCCTCAATCTTCTACCCCATTTAGTCCACCACGTTTCTTCCTTTTTTTCCGGCTTCTAATCTCTGCTCTCGTTCGGTCTCTCTGAGTGTGACCTCTTGTTTCGTACCTTTGACACGCAGAGATCTGACTTGACCCGCGCATAATGAGTGTGTCCGTGTCACTATGTGTCACTCTGCGTGTGTGTTTGTGAACATCAAACACGGGTGTCTTTGCATAGATGTTTCTCTCTTTGTACTGCTCATTCATTGCGTGCGTGCGTGTGCGTGTGTGTGCGTGTGCGTGTGTGTGTGTGTGTGTCTGTGTGTGCAAGAGAGAGAGTGAACTTCTGAACCCTCTCCCCCAGGGAGCTGTGATGTCATAGGTCCTACCCTTAACACCTCTCCTCTGTTCTTTCTTCCTCTCCTCGTTAAACACTGGTTTAGAGGTCCTCATTTAGAGGAGATAACGAGCACAGGTCAATTAAGAAAAGAGATAACAAGGCAAAGTGTGATAGGGGGACAACACTTGAGGGCTGCTTCACACATTAATGAGACAAGTCAGAAAGAGAGAAAGGGGACAACATTTCAAACCTGCCACAGCTGTGGAGGAAAAGAAGCTTCAGCCATGTTGACCAGCACCTACCACACTTCAGTCAGGCAGGTTTGCAAATTGTTACATGAATGCAAAATATCGACAGTGTCTAGCCTCTGAAAGACACAAGTGCAGCACAGAGGGACTTTGAGTCAGAGCCCACAGGTGTTGTGATACAGGTGAGGCATAAGAAATGCTGAAGCAGCAAATGATCACAGCAGTTACAGCATCACTTTGAGGTGAGCAGTGCAGCAGAAAGCAGCACAGCATGTCATATCCATGGCTAGATTCAATCATTTTGAGGGTTGATGGAGCAGCTTCACTGTTAGCATTATATTTCAACTTTATATCTGTGTCATTGTGCAGGTATTTCAGCATCCTTTATATCTGTTTATTGCGATTGAATGATAGAACATTCAGTTTATTTTGGTTACATCCCACTGTAGTAAACCAACCAACAAGTGGCTTGCCTTGATAGGACCGTAAAACCAGCCATTTAAGTAATACAATTACTCCTTAGAAGAAGATAACAGATAAATGTTGGAAAAACCTTTGTGATGGACAACATGACAGGTCAGTGTTGGATATGGCCAATATTAGACAGAAATGTCAGTTTAGTTGAACTTGTCATTAGCAGTAGAGTAGAGTGAAATGTCATCATTTAAAAAAAATGGGAAAGACAGAAATCTTAAGGCAGACATATAGATGAATAGATCCGAAGAGGCATTGCATTTCAAAGTGCCACGGAGAGCACTGTTCTGTTTCTGATTCAATACCTTGTACCGTTGCAGTGAAAGTTCCCTTATGAGCAGTTCTATATGATGAACAATCCCACCACAGAAACAACAACGAAAGCAGCAGTTATGTCCATAGTGCAACATCTTTAGGTAAGCCCCCTAATCATCTGAGCTCATGTAATAACATATTGCTCCCAAGCTGTCCTCACACATCTGTATCAATCATTATCATTTTGCTATCCTGAGCTGTCTGGTGCCCATTTCATGCTGGCCTCTCACAGACATGGACTTCTACTGTGTGTAAAATCGTATTTTCCCCATTTCAAACATCCATGGAAATTGTCACATTTGATGACAACGATCCAATGTAACAGACTCTGATGAAGAGTCTCAGTGTCAAGAGGCTTTTTCACGGAAACATATCAGTCAAACCCAGAACACTGAGCATGAGATACTCTCTTCAGCTGTCAAGACTTAGATCAGATTTACTCTGATCGTCACATCAAGTTTTCCCTGCCACTTTTAAGCATCATAGCTGAAGATCAAGACACTGCATGACCAATCAGCACAGCATTTGTTGAGTGGCTATTAGAGCTGCTCCTCTACTGGGTGCCAAGTTTGGGGGAAAACTGGCAGGATGATTATGTCTAAACGGGTAGTGAGCTCTCCAATGCCCCCATATTGTTATTCTGGCCTAAAATGAAGATTTGGCATAGTAATAGTCATGAACATAGCAGTTCCAGAAACCTCATCTAATACATGCAGTACAGTACGTGTACTGTATTTTATCCACACTGAAACAATGGGTGGTGTTTTTAATTGAGTATTGTGCACAGTTTGGGGCAGTAAACCTACAATGAGGACACACTGTATTCTGTACCGCCACATGTTGGAATTAAGTGGGGCTTTCTGCTTTCTGCTGATTGCCCAAACCTATATAATTTTGATGCTGTACAGTCAACGGTAGAACGAATATGTGAATGTTCCGGGAACACCATAATGACCACAGGAGTGGAAGGCATCCACCGTTCTGAAAGATGAACAAGACTGGCTTCATACCAGGAGCTAGGTTTTAGGTTTGTTGTGAAAAAATAATACGCCTTATTTTCCACTCCAGCCCATCACAGGATAGCACCGGCCAGATCGTGCTCCTCGTGTTTAAACGTTGTGTAGTGGTTGAAATAGATGTGCAGAATTTATAAATCTTTACTTTTCTCCGTAAAAACCTGTGAAGCCAATCGTATAAATAAAGGATGTTTGCTAGCGTTGCCTAGCATTAGCATTTATATGCTACGCAAGGTAAACTAAGTGTAAAAACGTGCTGTTTTTGCTCTTTAATGATTGTTATTTTTAAGTGCAGTGCAGTTAGTAACATCGTGGGCTCCATGGTAGCTCTGAGACCTCGACGACATAGCACAGTGAGTAAGAGAAAAATAAATAAACCTAGCGTTTTGTTCTAATCCACATTAGCATCTCTGTGATTCAGGATTTGACTTAAACTAGATCCAGAAAGTATGTCATTAACACAATCACGCTCGCTAGAGAACATTCATCATCTGAACAGCCGTCAGGATATTTAGAAACTTGAATTGTTCCTGAGCTAAAAAGCATTGTTTTTAATTGTTCCCCAACATAGATGACAATGTCGGTCTGTCAAGCACCACTTTGGGACAGACTGAAAACATCTCTACTTTTGGATGAATTGCCATGAAATTTAGTATCCTGTCTCCTTCAGAATGAATTCTAAACACATTGGTGAGCCCTTAACTTTTAATCCAGAGCCACCATCAGGTCCAAATTACACAACACGTTGTGTTTGGTGATAATTAGCACATTAGAGTCGCTAGCGTAGCGGTAGACTATTACTCTTGTTGAATTATACTTATAAATACTGTCATGGAAATTACTGAAAACATTTCATGTAGTACAAATACAAATATTTAAACTAATTCGCAATTCCCAGACAGTAGTGTGTTTTAATTAGTTCATGTAAACCCATAAACAATAATATAATATTGTGTGAAATATTGGAGCATTTTGGGAAATTGGAAAAAATTCATGAAACCCATAAATGTTTTTAATTTGAGAATATTGTACTCCCAAGTAAGATTAAATGTGTGAACAGAAATGTCTTAAATGAGTCCCAATATTCTTGCAGTTATGATTAAGTGTGCAGGTTTTTAATGTGCAGCCACCACACCTCTCTAACTGTCCTCTAAAGCACTTTGGTGTTATCAGTTTCATATTTAAATGTTCATACAGGGTTTATGAGACCAGCTTGTGATAGCCGGCTAATACATCAGAAACAGGGAATTTCAGACCTCATTATCTCTGCTGTTTCAAAGAGGCCATTTCACCGGTCTTCTCATGCCCACTGAGCTGTTCAGATATCACAAATCCCTAAAATAATTAATATTCAGATTTAAGTCTTTTTAATTGCTAACAGCTGAATTTCCACTGTTCAGATTTCAAAGCCGCAGTCAAAACATCAGGGTGTGGTTTCTGGGGCTTCCTGGAGTTCTGTCTTTTTACACTTTGCACATGATTGCACCGGGCTGCAGTTCTGAGACTTGCGAATGGGAAGGCACGGCTACACCATGCATGTGTGTGCTTTTACATATGTTAAGGGAGATTAACTGCGGTTTCTAGACTAAATAATGTGCTTGTGTGTGGAAGTGTGTAACAGAGGTAATTCTTGATGACATACTATATGAGAAAGAGAAAAAGGCAGAGAAAGACAGAGACAGACCCTGTGTGTGAATCCTCGTGTGTTAATTCTCCCTGAGATACTTGGTATTTAATGAGGTGCAGGGGAAAGTGGGAAGAAAAAGGCCATCTGGGTTCGGAGTGGTTGTTTTCTCTGTGCATTCCTGAGTTTTGTATGTGAAATGTGTAATTGGATGTTCTCTCTCCCTTGCGTGTATGTACTCGTGTTTGAGGGTGTACTTAAGTGTGTTTGTGTGTAGCTGTAATTATGTCCTATAGTCATGGGGGCTTAGGTTGCTAAATATTCAAGCCCTGTGTAGGATAAGTGATTGTTACTGTGAAAAGTTTTAATGTAGGCTGCTATGTCATGTTTGAGGCAAGGTCAGAAAGAAATATGCAAGACACAGTTGTACTTCAGGTCTTCTCAACACCCAAATGACCAGCAACCCTGTGATGAGATGTAAACAACAGCATAAGAGATGTGAGAGAGATGACAGCATGAAGCAACTGACCTGCTATTTTCAGGCTAACTACTGAGTCTGAGACCATGTTCTACCTTAGCTCGATTCTAACTACTGGCAGGGCCGTCACATGCCAGTTTATTTCACAAGGCAAAGGAAGTAGAAAAGGATGTTCATATTAGCTGCCAAAAGCTCTTTCCATGTTTTCTAAAAATGGCCCTTTTTTTATTTGTTTTATTCAAATTATTGAGATTTCCTCTTACTTAAAATGTATTGTAATTTCACTGTGCTCAGACTAATTCCATGTATGGTAAAGATATCTTTTTTAGTTTTTATACAAGTTAATTGTGTCTGTATGTTAGTAGTATCCTACGTGAAAATGAATGACAATATTGTTGAAATAATATGGTCATGCATGTTTTTAATACAGACATAGGGGTAGGCTATAGGGCGCAATATAAAAAACGATTTTCAGACCTTCCTGGGAGGACATTTTAGAAACTGGACCTCTTTTTTGTTGAATAGACCTGATATAGACATTTAAGCTTATTTTCTAACATGTTTAATAATCATCTGTTCAAGCATTCTGTCACTGACAAAGAGGCAAGTAAAAGCCAAAAGTAAAGAGAACAGAGGACAGCCAGACCCAGTCCAAATAGACCCAAGCATTATTTGACTCATTCAAAATAAGATGGTGACTATGATGCATCATGTAATTAGAGCTGATAGAGGTTCACTCAAATATTCTCAGCTATACACTCAGAGACCCTTGGATATATAGTTTGTATGTGACATCCTTGACAGTTACCACACGGTCCTTGACAGAGAAAGACCCATATCCCTCTATATGGCAGCTAGAGGATTGCCTCCGCTTGTCTGCCTTTTAAACATCTCTGTGGTATACCAGCTGTTGGCCGACCACCATCTTCCACCTGCTCCACCAACATTAAGACAAGGTAGTGACTCTCCAGAGTATGTTCAAAACTCATATTTTTTAGAGCGGCTACGTGGGGAGAGAATTAACTAATATATCACACGTAGATAGGGAGCAGATACAACCTGGGCATCACAATAAATGTGTTCAAAATGATTCTTATCAAAAGGAAGAAAAACCATAAGTTCTTACAACTAGACTACCTATATGAAAAGTTTGCCTGGGACATGCCCAAAGGAAACCAAATGTAAAAATGTACTGAGAACCCGAAGATGACATTCAGAGCTCACATACTGTACCTACTGACTGGTTGAGAGCGCCAAAAACATTGCCTTGGTCTGTCGAGCCGTCTTTCACAGGTTCACCTTTGGAGAAATACAGATAATGCAGAGATCTGGCCGACTGTGTCTATTGTCAGCTGGTAAACATAGTGTCAAATCTGATAGACAGTGCACCCAGTGGAGCAGACACTCTCCCCTTATCTAAAGATGACAATGCCCTCAACACACTGCTAAACAGAATGCGTTCTTGACAACCTGGTCTACCAAAGTTTTAAAATGGCACAGTCATGAAATGAAAACGAGGGTTTCATGCGTGACAACTTACAGAAATGTTTCGGATCCCTTAAAAAAGGTACAAACAGAAGACATGATAATGGATACAACAGACGGCAGTAAAATGACACAATTTGACAAGGTACAATAAAAAGTGCGCCCCACTGTTAAAACATTCTAAATGTTATCGTTGTGCCTTATTGCTATCTATATAAAAACACAAACGATTGATCAAATGAATAGGAAATAAATGAATGTATTCCTCTGTAAATACTTGGGGAGAGAATAAGCAATATATCACACGTGGATGGGCAGAAGACAAAACCTGGGCATCACAATAAATGTTTTACGAGCGAATGCATTGCTACTGCAGTGCAAGAAACTAAACCATAAGCATAAACCTATCAATTTTAGGGTCCACACCAATCATCAAGTCCAGTGTAAAAACACATTTCACATGGCTCACACAAGTAATCGGATACGGATTACAAAGGGATCCTTAGTTTATCAATTTCAACTTGGTTTGCAAAAACCTCATTTACAAAACCATTTCAAAAGAGAACATGATATTATATAAACATAAAGCAATTTACAATTCCAAAACAAGAAGGTTAATGCCGTGTTCACACCGGACGCGGCGCGAAAACCGCGGAAGTTTAGTCGCGCGAGTGAAACGAGGGTGTTCACACCAAACTCGAAACATCGCGCCGCGAAAGGGGCGTGGCTTATCTCAGTCACTTGTCTCTGTGAAAGGAGCTTTAATTTCCGCTATCGACCATGGAATAAATAGCCACTAGTTTTGCTTTATACTTGTTGTGGAAGTCCCAAACATGTCGGAACATGAAACGCCCTCGTGTTTGGGTTCATAACACCATCCGTAGCCGCACACAGCTCGGTGAATTTCTCCGACTCCTCCAGGAACTGCGTCTGGCTTCTCCGTAAAACGGATACCGATTCTGCCACCCACCATGGAATTAACCACTAGTTCTGCTTTATACTTGTTGTGTAAACTCCACATACGTCGGAACATCAAACTCCATGGAGTCTGGGTTCATAATATTATCCGTAGTCCCACAACAGTGTCTGAATGACGGCCGCTGCCAGCGCTGGTTCAGGCGAAGCAGCAGCAGTTTCATTCGGGACCGGCAAGACGGCGGTGATGACGGGCGGAGCTTCTCAACGCTGATTCTCAACGCTGATTGGCTGCCGCAACTTTGCGTCACGCGAATTCTCCGCTGGAGTTGGGAGAATTGAACTCACGCGAATTCGCGCCGCGTCCTTCGCTCTGTTCGCCCCTCGTCAAACGCTCTGTTCGCGCCGCCTCAAACGCGTCTATCGCGCCGCCCCGCGAAAAAATCGCCGATTCGCGGGGCGGCGCGTCAGTGGATTGACTTTGCATGTAATCTGGTCGCGCCGCAAATTCGCGCCGCGTCCGGTGTGAACACGGCATAATACCTTCTTGTTTTGGAATTGTAAATTGCTTTATTAGGATAACAAAAGGAGTATTGTGTATTGTGTATTGTGTGAAAACACTGAAGCCGTGTTTTTGGTGGTTCCTCTCGGACACATTGCAAATGTTATCTTTGTCGGAGACAAGTCTAACAACAACGCTACAGAGAAACAGAAAATATTCTACCTGTCAAGGCTTCCAGTCCACTAAATTATACAATAACTACAGAAGCATCTTACTGAACAACTGGACCACCAATTAGATCAAGCAAGCACAACCTGATAATGCAGTTGTATATATACAACAATCATCGAAAAATAGTCCCAATCAAACCATGTCTCTCCAACACTGATTGAACAAACACAATGGAGAGGCTGCAGCCAGTGTGGGCTGTAGTTGCTCCCATTGTAGGCATGTCCATTCTGCCTGAAAGACCTGACAGACCTTTAGGATCGGGTTTTCAAATAAACAACATTGTTAGGTCAGCAGCCCCAACCCAGATATGACACCAGTGAACACTGGTTGGTGCACAAATATTTCAGCGGGGCTCTGGAATTGTTACCTCTGCTTTGTAGCCGACAATGAGATGACAATCACAAAAGACCAGCTCCTGCTTTTGTGCAAATAATTTGGTAGCACTTTATAATAAGTACACACTTTTTAGCATTAGTAAAGCATGAATAAACAATGAATTCATCATTTATAAAGCATTATTCCAACATGAATATTCATTAGTAACTCATTCATGAACACAGTTATAAATGTTTCATTCTTGATTAATAATTATACTTATTATAAAGTGCTACCAATAATTTCAACCTGAAACTGGGGAGAAAAATACAAGCACTGTTTTATCCCTTGTGAACATTTTCTCTGTGAGCAGTGTCCCCTCACCTTGGGCAAACTTTCATTAATAATATCACCCATTGAGCTGAATTCTTCTTGAAGGTCCTCTATTGTTGAACTTCATTCCTAGTGGTAGGACTGTCCTCCGAGGCTGAGCTTGATCTAACTGGGTCAAATGCAACTCTCCGGCCTGTGATTCAACAGGTCAGGGTGATGTTGGGGTATCATATGCTCTTTCATGGAACCTTTCCTCTCTTCCTTGTGAGCAACACCTGCCATATCAGGGCTCAACATTAATGCTTGCTTGTGGAAAGTAAACTCTGAGTTTGAGTAAGTGGAATGGCCGCATCTTTTTCGACTACACCTTGAATAAGGAAGGTAGCGCCGTAGTAGCACTTTAGTAGCACTTAAATGGCATTTTAAAATGATCACTAGGTGAAATTCATGTTTCTGTCAATGGAGTCTCGTAGCACTTTGATTTTAGTGCACATTCATTTTTGTACTTTAATAAATTATAATTGTCCAAATCCCTGTTTCATTATTCTTAATAGGCTTATTTACCAAGCAAGTTATTGCTTATCAGGCAAGATGAACATCTCAGCTACTTGCCCTATAAAGCCTTCTGTGTCAAATCCATTTTCTTCAGAACAAAACTAGCCACGACCAATATTAGCCAATTTAGTAAAGGTAGTAACTACGTAAGTCACAAGCTTGCCCCAACAGCCGCCTCAGGAGGACACACATATTCATTCCATCTGATATGACAGTCTCTGGTGTGACTGGGCCCTCAGTTTGGGTGTCACCAACTAAAACATTTGTTTAAGGGCAACATGCCATAGCAGCGGTCAATGCCGCCAACTCAGAAAGCACAGACAAAAATAGAGCAGGCGATGACCCAACATCAATGTGCAGTTCAAGGGCAGTGTCAGTGCCACCTTGCATGGGAACAGGAAGCGCTCTCGTCTTAAAAATCTTTGTTTTAAACAAATTAAGGAGGAAGTATAGAGGAAGGCCAAATGGATGACCTGAAAGTGTCTTTTGAACTTGATCACATATTGATTGTCATACTAATTAGATGGGAGAAATACTACACAAGCTGCTTACTCTCACTCTGTGTTTGTATCTGACAAAAAGTGTGACTCATCACACTGATGTACATCAATAAACACACGTTTTGCAAATGTTGGCAATGTCAATAAATGCCTTTGTTACAATTAAAGGTAAATGGAAGGCCATGTAACCATAGCCTTGACCTTGTTAAATTACTCATGTTGATGGGCCCACGACCAGGACAATTAACACCAAGCTGCTTCAGACAGCTGACATTAAACGATTGAGTCTTCAGGGCAGCTCCCAGAGGTCAATGTGTGTACAATGAAGGTCAACGAGGGCGCAGCTGAAAAGAATCATGGATTATTTAATGACAATCCCTGGATTAATATATGCTACATTATACACAGATTATACACACACCTGGCAGTCCCTACAAATTCAGTCTTTAGCTCTAATAGGCAGTGCACAAAATGCTCTCATTAAAACTGAGCGTTAAACACGGAGAAGACATGGACAAAAGGGAGAACGCCAATGAATACATAGAGCTGGAATTTGGGACAAAATGATTCAGAATAGAATTTGACAATGCAAACACACCTTAAGTGGAAAAGGGAGCTCAGCTTTTTTAAATCTAAAATAAAGTTCTATGCTAGGCGCTGACATCTGAACTTTCTCTAAAAAGGTAGCCAGCTGAGTGTGAAAACTATGTATGAACTGGAATCTCCCATCTGGAGATGAAATGCTGGTCATCACAAAATTAAGATTCATGTTGGGTAATACTTAGCTTTGAACAATGTTAAACAAATTGGCAAGTAAAATTGGCAAAAGCTAGATAAGTCAAGTTTTATTTTGGGGTAACCAGTATATCGTCTAACATACCTGTTCTTTTCATAGATTTTATTTTAAGTTGTAACATTGCCAACTGCTAATATTTACAAAGCTTCAGGATTTAAGCTACATTCTTCGATTCTCCTGTTGCAACAATTCACTGCAGCGGAAATGGATTGTCTCAAAGGATTAAGCAGACAGCCTATCTCAGTATGTACTGAATGGATTGCACCATGACATCTTGGACGGGTCACCAGCCAATCACAGAACCAACAGAGATTGACACAGATCGACTCCCTTTCACGCCAAAGGGCAATTTGGAGTGTCCAGTTCACTTGATTTGCATGCTTTTGGAACGTAAGAGTGTTTCCACAAAAACACAATTGTTCACGTAAACTCAACAGAAAGAGGACAAGAGGTCGACCAGTTTTTGTTGCAAGGCCTCGTCCTCACGCCTCCACATTTAGAATATATGTTTATCTTAGATGTAGCGCTGTTACAATTTAATACATTACAGGTTATGTAAGTCATAGTTATCTCAAAACATCCCTTTACAGCACTCTACTCTCAGGTCCAAATTAACAGAGACTCAAAAGTCCTTATTACATAGTCCTGGGAGATTTAGCATTCCTAGTTAACATAGACATTACAGCCATACAGATTCAAAATCCATCAAAACAAATCCATTAAAACAAGCAGCATAATAGTAATAAAAATAGTCAGTGACACAGACTCACACTCACTCCAGGGCTTAAAGTGTCAAGCACGGGTGAAGTGCATCAGCTCTCGCTAGCTTTGTTTTGTAGTGCAATAGCTGCAGGAACAAAAACATTTCGGTATGGTTTTGTTCTCCACAAACCGATGGCCAGAGAGAAGGAGCTCAAATTTGCTAGGATGATATGAGGTGGGTCAATATGAGTTAGTTTGTAAGCCCTAAACTGGCGCACCTGTACTGAGAAGTACCCAGTTTCACACAAGGACAAAGCACTATCAAATGCTGTATCATCCCTATGGGTGAGGCATTGCTGATGTGATCATTATGAATTATCTGCTGATATTGTGCCGGTCAAGCATTATCAGCAATGTCGCGTCTTAGTGGGAAACAAATATTAGCCCTATGTGACCAAAGCTGTGTGAACCAAACAATCCAGTGTGGATCAACACTGCCATTCTTACCACACTCTAGCAGGACCCAAAAATAGCTTTAATGGAGCAAACGGATTACTTCCTGTGTGTGTGTGTGTGTGTGTGTGTGACATTAATTATGTAACAACCGGAGGTAGATGCATAATCAGGACCTCTGATGCCTTGCAATAAATTGTATGCAGAAAGAGAAGAATACAAATGTATATGCATGCAAACGTCTGCACACACACACACACACACACACACACACACACACACACACACACACACACACACACACACACACAGACAAATGTAAGTAGCTGCTGGCTCTAGCCTCGAAGATAAAATATATTTATGACATTGGCCAGAGCAATGGAAATGGATTATTTGTAATTTGTGATACATTAGGAGTGAAACAATAATTAAATTAAATATATTTTGAATCAGAGCTACTCTCAAGTAACCCACTGAGTCTGTGTGCTATAATAACTTATAATAATATCAATATCCCCTAATCAATGACCATAACTATTACAAGCTACAGTACACACAAGTATGAGGACAGATAAAATGGATAAAATCCATTAACCTAAAGGGTTTCACTTTCTCACGTCATCGTAACTACCGACCTGAATTGAGCTAATTGACATAAAGGCAGGACCAAAATATTCAATTGTTTGGATATTTTTTCGTTGGATAGGAAGCTCAGGAAATGTTGTTTGGGTAAAAATGCCAGAGGCAGAGTATGATACCGATGTGGAGATAAGGGCAGAGGCAAATGCACAATTCCAGGTTTTAATTAAAAAAACAAACATAACGTACAAAAATACTCTTTCTGTTTTCTCACCATTTTGTGACATTTTGTGACCCCCTAAACCTAACCCTAAAGCTAATGCTTGGTAAAGCTAATGCTCGGTTACATTAATCCATCACTAAATGGAGATAAAATAGACAGACAAATCTATCGTTTTAAATTAGCTTACAAAGTAACATTATGTAGTTTTGATATTTCATGCCATCAAGCAGAGATGGATTTAAGTGAATATTTAACAGATAAATATCTGATTAAATATATTATTTGCCTTTTATTCTTAGTGCATGCCTGCAACACCAATGTCCATTATTTAATTTCATACTTTTATTTTAGTAAATTGTGCAAGAAGACGAGTAATACGTTGCTCCTCATCTGATACACCTACAAGGTAAATAACTTTGTCTGTATGTTTTTGTCTAATACACACAAGCCATTCATTTACTTTCTGGGTTTGTGATCAATGCTACCAGTCCACTAGTCTCTATGCCTATTTACATTCCAAAGCCATCCGTTTTCAGCTCCCTTTTTCCAGGCTGCTGACAGTTGTGGCAGCGACATATGTAAAGGCTGACATCATGACATGCTGACAGAAACATACAAATATGTTTAGATGTGGTCTGGATGGTAATCAGCAATGCTTGCGTACTACTAGCCAGGCCTCTTGCCGCTACCTTTTCAGAAGGGATCAACTGGCTGTCTTTCCTTTACTCTTTTGCTCTTTCATTTATAATCCAAACTGCTTCTCCCATTCGGGGTCGCAGGGGCTGGAGCCAGGGGCGGACTGGGGGGAAAAGTGGCCCAGGAGTTACTGTCAGACCGGCCCACTCAATACACGGAGCGTTGCCCACTCAATGCTTCGCACGTATTGACCAGTCAGTGGCTTACTTGGAAAAAATACTCATACACTTAACATTATTTTGGATGATTATAAAGAAATTAAATTAAAATAGTTTCTGTCATTTTTTTCCCGATGTATGACAAAGCACTGACAGGAGAACATTGGTGAAATAGTGAAATATCTCCACAAGTATTGAATAGATCGCCATTACATTTGGTACAGACTGTAATGGTCTTGTAAGGTCCATGCTGACATGCTGAATGTGGGTCCACCTACTGTGTATGACCTTAGAGTTTGTTTTTTTTGTTTATGTTTTGCTGTCTTCTGTGAAATTTCCCAAATTTTGCCGAACTTTCTATTACTCATCGAGTCAAAAACCAGCATTTGCTGGAGAGATTAAACTCTATTTTATGTGTGTGTGTGTGTGTGTGTGTGTGTGTGTGTGTGTGTGTGTGTGTGTGTGTGTGTGTGTGTGTGTGTGTGTGTGCGTGGCTGCTAATTTGCAAACTCAGCAGAAGGAAACTAAAGAGGGGAAAAACAAAGGTAGCGATTGGCTTTAGGCAATGGTATAGTGTAGGTGGCCAGTGATCTCCAGCTGCATCACTGTTTCTGTGAAAGCGTATGTGTATGTGAACCGTTTTCAGCACCATGCAGAGTCCAAATGTCCCCGCAAGAAGAACAAAACAGAAAAAGGTTAAAAAAATCAACGTTTGTTTGTAATTGTTTTCCGATCATACTGTTTTATAAATACATATCAGTGGGAAACAGCCTAATTGCTGTGTGTCCTGTTGTGTTTTCTGTAGAAATGTTATAGACTTTGCAATACAACTGTAAAAGAGTTATTTTTGCATAGTGTAAACAAGAAAAGTTAATTAGATTTATGATTTATGAAACAAGTTAAAACAGCACATTAACATTCAACAAAGTATCTATAGATGGCACCTGCTGATTCCAATGCTCTAGTGACAAAATATATATTTAAAAAACGTAAACACTGTCAAAACGCAGATCTGCATCGGCCGGGTCGCAAGTGTTAAACAAATGAAAATAAATTATGTTTAAACTTATTTTCAGCATAAATATGATCAAAAGTCAAGAGTCTGAGCAAGATTCCCCAAAAATGACTCCTCGATTGCTCCCCGAGTTGTTGTTTTTTATTGTATTGTTTCGGTGCCTTCCCATCATCCCACAGAGTAATACTGCACATCTTTAGAAATATTATGACCTAAAGCATCTAAATATGCAAATAATCATAAGAAACACAAGCATTGACATGTTAGGAAGCATATTCAGTCCAAAAAACATATTTTTCTGTTCAGAAATTGAAAAATGACCTACTTTAAGCTGTTCCTTGGTCCCACCATGACAAACAACATATGCAAATGACCGTCTAGTTCTGCATGTGCCGTCTGACGCGCTTTCAGAAGAGTCTGAGGACCAGTGAGATCGCAGGATCTCCAAAAGCCCCAGAAAAGAAAAAGAAAAACTCCTGATCTCGCTTCGCAATTTTGAGACACTTATACTGGTCAGAAAATGATCTAGATTGATTTATTAGACTCCCACAGTCTCGTACGGACTTATGAATGTTTTAGTGAAATGTTATAATCGCTTAGTCATTTTAAGGAGTTTACGGAATTATTAAAACGTAATCATATTAAAACCACACGTCTCTTCTCACAAGGGTTACGGTACTTCAGCAATTTAAATGAAATAAATTGGAACTGTGGATGGGAGATAGCACAATTTTAGTTTAGAAAAAACACAATTCTCATTTTCGGGAGAGCTGCGGGCTTATAAGGTAAAGTACAGGATTTAAGTGCCCTGGTATCATTTGTCTTCACGTGTGAATATTAGTCATTTATCTGTGCCTTGCATGTATAAACAAACGCAACAATAGGTTTCCCTTTCCTGGGCGACGTACCGAGGTAACTCTTTTCTGACCGCTTCATTTAGGGTCACTGAGTCGCCTTGGTCTGACCCCGCCACTGGGACCACTGTGTGAAATGTTGTTTTTTCCCCTGCCGTACCGAACTGTGCCCCTAAAGCCAAGGTACTGTACATTCCAAACTGTGAATTCTGTGTCCCGTTCCACTGCTAGTATTTGATGATAGTCCCTTGCAAAATAACCGGATACCATTGATGTGGTGCAACTAAAAGATGCATTTTGAAGGAGATTTAAAGTTCTGTTTGAACCATCGGGGTTTGGAAATCATCCAGCATGGCATGATTATACTGCACAAAGCCTGCCTTACTTTCTGTTTTGATCTGCTACTCCTCGTTTCATGTGTACAGGACAAAGGTTCTCTCAGTAACTATGCACAACAATACAAACGTGTTTGACATCTGTAATCTCAGTGAGAGTGAATATCAGACTGATGCATTCTTAAAAACCAGTTGAGCTTTAATAATAGTGTCATCAAGGGTATTTTTGGTCTGTCATACAATCTTCACTCCTGCTCAAAGCACTTGTCAAAACGACAAACATCTCATATGAGGTTGTGTTGGATTCAGGTGAGCTACTGAACGCCTCAGGGACGAGCCCCCGCAAAAGCAATTATTCCAATCACGCCCTGCGTGTAATCAATGACAGAAGGTCAGACACCTCAAACACCCACTTCATGACAGACTGATACACAACACGTACACCATGCACACAATACATGCATCACGGCAAATCAGACCTCCACACTTACATTCTCATGCATAACAGCTACAAAACAAGCACATGCACAAAGACTCGCACACAGCCTTGGATCAATACATTGGGTCATAACCCCAGAGATGAACCATATGGAACATCAATAGGCTCATCAATCACAGAAAATGGCAGGCTCACTTGGGGTGTGTATGTGTTCATCTCTTGTGTGTATTGCATGTCCGCTCTGTTAAAGGTTATGAATATTTTTTTTTAGATCAACCGTACGTACTGGTTGGTCCCACTGAAGTGTCATTTTGCCGTCCCTGTGTGTGTGTGTGTGTATTATTGCGTGTGTGTGTGCCTGTGCTCTGATTTATAGCCATTGATTACAGGAAGCAGCAGTGTGTGTGCATCTGTCTCCCTGTGTGAGTGGCCTTATTTTCTCATATTTAAAGGTTATGAATAGGTGTCATATATTGACTGTGTGTCTAAGTTAGTGTTCTTGCTGTCGGTGTGTGTGTGTGTGTGTGTGTGTGTGTGTGTGTGTGTGTGTGTGTGTGTGTGTGTGTGTGTGTATCGATATGGAAAACCTGCCCACTAAACATTTGAGAGCTGTAAACTTTTATTCTATACATACAGATTATAATTAACCCTTCATTATCATTTTGACCCCTTGACGCCAACATTACCTTTCTATGTGAGGACATTGGCCCTCATCAAAATCACACAATTGTGCAGTGAGAAATGAAGATGGCTGGTTGCTTGTGAAAGGGCCTTGGTGAAGATGAAGAACGGTTGTGCAGTAAAATGTCATCTTAGAAATGAAAATTCATTCAAAGGTGCATTAAGGAAGCTAACCTTCAGATTCTAATGTAACTTTTTATATTTCTATCAACAGTCAAAATTGCAATTGGTTGCAACTGGTTGCCACCAGAAAATGTTAAAGCTCTTTTGCAACTATAAACTTTTCACATTTTATCATACTTTTTCACTTTTTTTTAAAACTGTTACAGTAACTATTCTACTGTATTTCCGCTGATTTGACTTGTGCTTCTCATGAGGGACACTGCCTTTCCTGGACAGCTCAGGCCAGGGGCGTCTCTAGGATTTTGACACATCTGGGGCTTAGCCCAGAAGAGTGAAGCAGATGAGTGAAGCAGCGAAATGTTTAGACATTGAAACATTCTCCACATACCCTACAGGTACCTGCTCTTCTGGACTGAATTGAATTGAGGCATTTCATGGTTACCAGTTAATACCAAATAGGCTAGCAATTTTCACAAACTTCCCTCAATAGCCCAGGCACAAAAATGCCCCATTCATCATGTTGAACATACCAACAGCAACCATTCAGCAACAGTAAACATTGAGATGTTTAATGAACCATGCATCTTGTCATGTACAGTGTTTACATTGTTACATTTAATGCTCTTTACATACTCATGTATTTATTCTTTACATATTCTTTAACATTATTTAACATAACATACTCTTTAACATAATATTTAGACATAAGATGCTAATAATGCTAATAGTGCTCCACCAACACAAACACTTAAAGTAGTGGTTCTCAAATGTTTTCTGTAAATAACTTCATTTTGTGACTCCATCTGTAACTTAAAGTTTCAAGTAAATCAGATTGCTCCATCAGACAATTTTTGTAATGTTTTAATTGCAATCACTTAGAACAATGAAAATAAAGTTATATCTGTGCAAAAAAAATACTAATATTTAGTTACTACTAAATAGCTCATTGTGGAAAACAATAAGCTATTTTTTATTTATTTTTGCCAAACAAAACAGAATGAGTGCAGATATGTGAGCATCAGGTTGTATCAGTATTAGTGGAGCAGTGAGCTGCTTTCCTCTACACATCTTTATAAAACAGGGTTGTAGATTTGATACAATTCATGTTCAACGTTGAGATCTGTTTTCTGTTTTGAGACGCAGCAGCAGAAAAGACGTCACGAGACTTCTGGCAAAACGCCAAAAAATAAGCGAACCTGTTAACGGCGTAACCATTTACCCGAAAGTACAGCATTTCTCCATGTATTTATGAATGACTTAGTTTTATGTCCGTGTACTTTTACTTTTGTAATATGTGAAGCCAGCAGCTCATTGTTGGTAGAAGACACGAGCACTTTGGCTCGTTTCACTTGGAGCAGGAGAGCTGCAGGAGAGCTGCTCCGGTATGAGGAGCTACTACGTTGTTCCTCACATCAGAGCTGCTGTTGCCATCTCCACCCTGGGAGCGTTTAAAACGCAGATATATAGCGGTCTGCTTTTCACGCGACATTTTTCGACGCTCTCTGTCCGCTGCTGGTGTGTGTGCTCACCTGTGTGCGCGCGCGTGTTAAGTGTTAACGCGACTATTTAGAGACAGAAAATTACAGGGGGCGGGGGGTTTCTTCAGGGGGGCGCCCCGCTATTATAACGGTGGGGAAACACTGCAAGTGTGCCTGCTGCCTGACGCCGCTGTTTTGGGTGAATGACGTTTTTTTTATTTTTTTTTATTAATATTCGGGGCTAATTAAAAAACATCCGGGGCTTTAGCCCCGGATGTTTTAGCCTAGGGACGCCACTGGCTCAGGCCCAATTGAACCTCGGTTGACAGCAATGTGTTTTAGTGAGCCCCAGAGCGCGCTCATTAGCATATTGTGGTAATATTGTTTTACCGAACAAACTAATCATCTCTATAAAACACGAGTGCTTTGCTTGCCTTCTTATTAAACTGTCACCGTCTATCTGCTCTCATCTGGATTTTGTGAAAAGGAGGCAGTGTTAAACAACCACATGAACACACAAGCACACACACTGTATATAGTCACATAAAGGAGGCAATTTTCATCCAGTTTGAAGTGGACATTCTGTTTCTCACACCTGACACGTCTTGTCACATGGTATATCTGCCTGTCCTCTTCACCTTAATATTCCATTTACTTTTTTATTTTCCCTCTCTCCTGATCTTAGATCGTATCACATGCAGCCTTGATGTGACACATGCACGTCCCTCGTCAATATCTCCTCCAAACAAAAAACACACACACTCAGTGATCATCCATTCCCCATCCAGCCCCTTGGCCGAGCTACAGTGTGGATTGCCATGGCAACTAAATACTCTTCAAATGATGAGTTGTCTGGTGATACCACATCCTAGGGGGAAATTCATTGCATGTTTGTGTCCTGATTATAAGCACAGGTACATCATAGCGATACGACACACTCACACACACACGCACGCACGCACCTCTATGCTCCTCACGCAAACGATGGCCCCACCAGTGCCCCCTCTGTCAAAGCGCTCAAACACACCGATGACACCACACTGGCGTCAATGCAAGATGGGTCGGCCAGCTGTCAGCGTTGAGTGCAGACAAACAAAGTGGAGCTTAATGTGCAGCAAAACAATAGAGATTCAAGCCTCACACTTTCACAGCCCGTCTTGGATATTGCAGGCAGCCGGGTGGCTCAGGTATTAGAGAGCCATCACTCCTGCAGGAGGACACGTTGTTCAGCCCCGTGCTCTGACCTGACTGGAGGTGAGGGGCAGAGGCACCATATGCTGACCAATAAAGCGTTGCGTTATTATTTAATAATGAGCATGGGAGGGTTGTTAAAGCTCCCAAGGATCATTATCTCCAACACTGTACAAATTATGCCCACCATCCACCAACAAAAAAGCCCAATTGAGTTTTGTTTTTTTGACATGTCACAGCTGAAAACACACACACACACACACACACACACACACACACACACACACACACACACACACACACACACACACGTGTCATAACTTATACTTATCCAAGTCAACAGATCTGTTTTTCGCAAGCATCAGTACAACCTCCACCACCGTCTCTTTTGCTCTGGCCTTCTACTACTCCTCAGACATATCTGCTGTGTCATCTGTCCAGCTGAGGCGGTCAGTAGCTGTTTGCTTCGCTTTATCAAAGACCCGCAAGGGGTCAGAAAAGTGGAGCAGAGATTCCCATGACCCTCCTCTCCCAGACAAAGACCTGCTTGAGACAGCATGCTTTGAGAGAAGGTACTTGTTCTTCACTACTGAGATGAAAAAAAGCTGTTTCCTAAGAGCAGACTGCCTCCTTAAAAGCTGACTAAAGACTGAGACCCATCTCAGCTTTTCCTCACACGTCAACTTGTCTCTAAAATCCCTCCATCGGCTGATTCTGTAATTCTGTCAGTGGTTGCAACTGAATTGGTTGAGCAAGCTAATTTTAACTTTTCTATGTGGTCTTTTGTCTCATCAGGACCTCAGGGCACTATTTCTACCATTTGGACTTGCTGGATAAAAAGTTTCTAGTGCAATTCCAACTGTAAATGGTAGCATGGATCGCTTCACTGATTATTGATTCTCTGTCTGCAGTATCCACACAACACAGATCATTTTAATCCGTTCTGGGACCAAAGACATTTGTTGTTTTGTGTGGGTAGAAGATACATCTGAGCATTTAGGGTTGAAGAAGCAGGGCTATCGCACAGCGCTAACAGTGTGGACTCTCGCCTTACCCTCACCCAGACCTGCTGGCTGGTAGGGATTATACAGCAGTAAAACCCGGAGTATTGATACGGTCTGGAGTTAACGGTTCTGCTATCGGTACTTTAGAATCATGGCAGAGGGAAGTATCACTCGTCCTAGCATGAGTCCCTTTAAGCTAGCAGGGCAGATGGCACAGGAGAGGGAGAACTAGTGTCACAGGGCTGTTACCCAGGTATGTATGTCATCTTTTGTTGTTTATGACATAGTTATTAATAAAGGGAGCAGCCGAGTCGGTTCTTTTCTAATTATTTGTCTTTTTTTCTCACAAAATAATCAAAAATAGCCGATACCAGTGTCCGCGATGCCTCCAATGCCACAGCCCTTTTAATATTGATTCTGTGGCTTTTTGTACAAATGTTTTATACTAGACTGAACCCTGTATACAAAGTATGATGCACAGGTTGTATTATTTTACAAATTAACCATTTATCTGAGCAACTCAAACGGGGTGGAATGTGCTGTGACTTAGAGCGCTGTTAGATATGTTGAAACATGAATGCAGTTTACGTCCCAGCCTTAGGGTGGTGCTGTTTAACTTGTTGCTATGTTTCGATCTGTTGCGTTGCAGCTGATTGGACTGATTATGGCTGCTTTGAGACGGGACCTGTGGAGGCCGGCTCTCTCTCTCTCTCTCTCTCTCTCTCTCTCTCTCTCTCTCTCTCTCTCTCTCTCTCTCTCTCTCTCTCTCTCCTTCCTGGCTCCCAACCAGGCCATGCTGCACTGCCAAGTGATCCTTAGGGGGCCGATTGGGTTGGCCAAGTGTAAAATGTGGCCTATAAGCAGTCCAGGTAGTTGTATGGGTGAGAAGCTCTTTTTCTTAATATTGTTTGTTATTTATTAGGGAGGTAAATGTGCTGCCTGTATTTTCTTTTGTTTAATTTGGGAATAGGTACATTAGTGTATTCTTAAAGTTTGGTTTGTTTATTGTTTGGGGCCAGGCTCACCATGATGCTTATTTCTACTGCAACTATTCTAAATTATTATAGTTATTGTACATATTGTACAGAGCAGTTTGGGAGTCTGGTTTTCTGGTTAGGGGCACCTCAGTGGCAGGGAGGGCAGAGTGGCGCCTCTCCAGCTACCAGTCCAGGATCTGCACTCGGTCTGTGCCGGGACTTGAACCAGCAACTCGCCCCTTCCCAAGCCAAGTAGCCCACTGATTAAGCTACAACCGCCCTAATATCTGACACTTTGAAAGGCGTGCCCTGCATATATGAGTACATTATCCTGCTAATACTTCTGTGGTCTAACGGTAGTAAAATGTTGCATGTATGGCGTGTAATTGTGATTCCATTATCACCACTGAAAATTCACACATCCTGGTACCAATACATCCTTTAAAGGAAATATTTATGGAGTTATTGTAATTTTGAATATCATCTACAGTAAATTGGTACTTTCAACATATTGTGATTTTTTTTTTTGTGCTTACCCACCTTGCTTGTCAGAGCTTCATGATACCAAAACAACTTTTCTGAAGTTTGTTTGAAGACCTATGAGGCCCTTTTCTGTCAAAAGGGAAATTCCTCCTTCTCAAGTTTTGTTGTTTTATGACTCAACACCAAGTCAGTCAACATTAAAGATTCATAGCTGCAGCATATGCCAAAGATACATAGGTGTTGTTGCGTATCCAGTGTGTGTGTGTGTGTGTGTGTGTGTGTGTGTGTGTGTGTGTGTGTGTGTGTGTGTGTGTGTGTGTGCCTGTCTGTTTATTCCTGCACCATACTGCTGTGTGAGCAATAATTTAAACAGCTAGATTTTACGCTCAGGCTAAACTGTCCCTCCGAGAGATAAACGCACGCACACACACTGAAGGTAATATATTCAGTAATCATATTAATATAAATGCCATGTGGTTGAGAAGTCTCACGATTTACTTTATACATAGGGCGACACAGAAAAACAAGCAGTGAGGGGTTTGCGAGAGCTCAGAGTCATTCAGCAATTGTAAAGAATACCTGGTACAATACATAGATTAAGCATCACACAACAACACAGCAACATAGCAGCCTGACACAACAACAGCAGCAACAGCAGGGGTTCTGGGAAAGAACGGATAAGAGTCCACAAAGCATCATGGGCTATTTGTGTTGTGGTTACTAGGAGAAAATTGCAGGGCATTCTGCAAATAATAATGATGATGAAAGTTATTCAATGGAACGGACCAGCAGGGACTGAGTCGGTGTGCCGAGATGAGGCAGGAAATGAGCATCATGCCAGCAGCAAAGAACATTTGTAGAGAGGAAAAGAGGGATGGAGCATACCCAGCCCTCCATTTAGCTGCCGTCGTCTTCTTCTACATTGTTCAGTCCAATCTCTATCTCTCTTTCCATCTTCCTCTTCTCACCCTCCGTCTCACACTGGTTGTCTCTCGATTTATCTCGCTGGAATTGCTTCACTGATATTCAAATATGTACTGCCTAAAATTGCCCTTGAATATGAGAAACGCACACATATTTAGACACAGTGCACTCACATCTAGGAAGCACATGTTCACGGCCTAAAAGATGCAAAGCTACACCTTGCACTACCACATGCACACACACACACACACACACACACACACACACACACACACACACACACACACTCTCTCTCTCTCTCTCTCTGACACAAGCATACATGTGTTCACAGTTTGAGTTGGCTACATGTGGACCTAATTGTCTCAGCATGGGTACACTTTTCCCCCGCTCACCTCTCTTCACGCCTCACCTGTCCTGAACTCCTCTCGTCCTTCTTACCCCCCTCTTCTCTCCTCTATCCTTTTCTGTCAGTCCATCCACAACCTGGCCTGACCTGGCTGAGGACACAAATGCACTCCTCGGATTAGTATGGTTCATGGAAGACCACATGCTTAATGTCACTATTTTTTAATGAGAGATTACGGAGGCTGAGTGCCACACAGCAGGAGCTGAAATAGTAATTTAAACAGTTCCACAGTTGAACCATCCTGTGTTACAGATTGTTGAAGCAGATGTTAATAGTTACAGTGAGAAAAATCACAATTTCAAGCTCACTTTTGTTATTGTTTTCTCAGGTGTATCTTTTGCTCACATTAAAAGTGCGACACACATTTGTTCAATAAGGCCAATCAAAGCAAAGTCTTATACCATCTGAATATCGTAACAATGCCAAAAATGTATTGTATAATAAACACCTTTCATGTCGCAGTTTTCCTTTTTTGTGCTTTTAAATAAAAACATAAATGTAAGAGTAGTTCATTTAAGGACAGTTACTATATTTCAAGAATAGTTATAGACAAAATGATTATTTCCCATAATAAGATCATGCCTCATAATAGATTTAAGACAATTAAACTGCGAAGCATAACATTTGTATTTTGTTATGATATTTGTGTAACTGTTTCAAACGGCAGACGTGCGATTCCAGTATGTAAAGTATGCCGTAAACTCAGCGGGCAACAAAACATTAATCTCCTCTGTGATTTGGTCCCCGTCGTGATTAAAGACCTCTGTCACCTCACACAGCGCCATCAGCGGTGAGCACCCATCAACTGAAGCAGCCACTCAAGCCACTACTGAGGGAAACAACTGGTCCTTATATCTTTCTACTGGGTGTTGGCCTCCACCAGGGTTGTCCCTCGTCACTGATTCTGCTTGTGGTATGTAAGGTGAGGACCTAAAGGTGCAGCCGGGGGTGGGGGGAGGAAAAGTGTCCGAATTGGGGGCCAGTTGAGGTGCTTCCAGCATCTGATCTGGATGCCTTCATTTGGAGATTTTCTGACATGTCCTACTAGTAGGAGATGTTCGGGTAGACCTGGAACACGAGAGATTAGACATCACATAATAACCCTTTCTTTTGTTGGATATTGCTGGACAGTTAAAGATTGACTGTTGCCATTATTAATTATCTGTATTTCTTATTATGTTTTTTCTTATATTTACATGTGTCTGCAAACACCATTTACTCAAATTTCCCATTGAGAAACCAATAAAGTATGAACTTGACGATCCACGACACAGACTGTTAGTAGTAGTAGCGGTAGAAGTAGTACTTTGTGCTGAAATCATGGTGTTATGGTGTATTTTTTGTTCACGGTCAGTTGTAAATATTATGGTAAGACAAAAAAAATATTATATATATATACGTATATATATATTATTTCCATATTTTGCCTCTTTCACTCTGTACATGCAGGATGTATTTCTGGCTTACTTACCAGGAATGTACCATATAATAGCAAAGAAATGGAGAAGAGGGACGACTAAATGAACAAGAAAAACTGTGAGGCGGGAAAAAGAAAAAAAAGAAGCCCTTGAATGATGGAATGGCAGTGAGTGATAAAGTATTAGAAAATGAGAGAAGGGAAGACCTCCAGCGTCCTATCTCTGTTGTCATCGCGTCCTCGCCATTCACTTCCACTCGTTTCCCTTTTCTCCGGCACTTCCCTCATCCGTCACTCACTTTATCTCAACCTTGCTCGCTCCTAATACTCTCCCCCTTAACTCCACCAGGATCATTATCATTCCATGCTTTCTCTTGCTGCTTCATTTAATCACTCTTTAACTCCCTCCGATGCATTTTGTTCCCCATTTCTCTTTCCCCACCTCGCTTCACCATCTCTCTCCGTCTCATTCACTCACCCCCCAGCTCTCTGCTGTATCTCCCTCACTAGTTTAAAAGGCCTGGAGAGATTCTACGTCATTTGTGGGGCCCTTCATTCCCTTTACGAGTCATGTTCCCTCCCTCTCTGTCATGCAAGCTCTTCCATTCGCCTCATAATTTATGTTCCTCCTCTGTCTCTCTCTTGTCTCACCTCTTCAATTTCTGGATTCCCTCTGCTTTCTCATACTACATTTTCTTTACTCCTCATTTTTATATATTTGTTATTTGCTCGCTTACTCGGCTCCATTTTAAAAATCGCTCATTCACGCCACAATTGCTGTCCCTCCAATTTTACCCAGCCTTAAAAGGCCTCCTCAGCATTCTTCGCAGCTTTATCGTTTACTGAAGAATTTTAATATTTGATCACACAATCATCAATCGTCTTCTTATCATTCAATCTTCTTCTCGTCCTGTTGATAAAAGTCTTCTCTTTTGCGGCTTTTTCACACAACACCAACATTACAGATGCAACAACCAACCTCTGTGCAATGCAAAATCACTTTCAATGGCATTCTGAAATCACCAGTGCTCTCCATACCTGCATAGGTCAACAACAATAATAGTTTGACAGTTGTAAGTAATGGAAAACAAACAATTCAATTAGAAGAATCTTTATGGAGTAAAACACAGATTGATTGAATCGAAAAAAAGGTCAATTAAAAGCTAATTAATCTGCCATCATTCAGTGCTTGTGATGGACATATTTCACAACCTATTTGACATTTACTGAACGATAAAGTGATTAGTCAAAAACATAACAGACAGAGTACTTGATATCTGAAATGAATCAGACAATGCAATTATGCATCTAGCTGAAGGGATTCAACCCACGACAGAGAGGTCAGTATGAATATTGTGTGTGAAGTGTTAAATAGGCTTAGTCAAGGACAGCCTAACTCTAAAGGTAGGCTACACTTAAGGTATACAGTCACATAAAACATTAAATAAATAAATAAATCTCAAGGTTGTCCAGATCCGAGGACCCTAGGGGCATTTCTAGTTGATGCAAATTAAATCAGTAAGACCAGATATGTTAACAATAAGCTACAAATATGTCTCAGGGCTCCAGGCCTTCCTTCCCTGGCTACAGCAATGTGTGATCATGGCACAGTGGGAAGTAACAAAGGAATCCGACTTCCACAAACTACATTTGATCCAGATTAGCTTTCACCGACGTGAAACAAAAAGCACTACAAAGCAGCCTCGCATTCGTTCACCATCGCATCGTTGTACAAACAATAGTCCGACACAGCGGCGGACAGACGCCATTCTCCCAACGCCAACGTGCCTCAGCTCATCAGACCAACCACATGTGTGACGACAGAGCTGCAGCTTTTTGGTTTTTGAGTGTCTTCCCCTTTTTCTCCATGAAAGTTTTCTTTTTCTTCTGTTTTTTTTAGGGGTTTTCCGATGTGAGGTCCTGGGACAGTATCTGTATGTGTACAGATTGTAAAGATTGTAAAGCCCTCCGAGGCAAATTTGTAATTTGTGATTCTGGGCTATACAAAATAAACTGAATTGAAACAATACAAGTTTTTCTCCAAAAAAAAGTGTTTAACTTGAAAAAAGAAAATAAAGTGTGAAGTGAAGCAATACACTGTTATTGGTGCTAATGACAATATTCAGAACCAACACCTGTTTAGGCTGGTTATGAATTAAAGGTGATGACATTGCTGAACCTGCAACGACTTTATTGGAACTTATTTACACCAGTTATTAGTTGCCTACTGATTATGTGTATGTCTTGATGCTCTATTTAGCTCGTACAATGAATGAAAGGTGGAAAACATCTGTTTAGACACTAAAACCATTCATATAGTACACCATTTTTGGGGGCCTAATTTATGCCAATAAATGTTGCTAATTTGCAAGAAATGTAATGCAAAAACATATGTGTGTGCTTGTGTTTGCAGGGGCTTCATACAGGCCCTACATACCGTACAGTTTAGTGCACTGTATGTGCATAATAAAAAGAGTGTGAGTCCACCTGGAGAGAAATGTTCCTATTTTTCCTCCAAAAAAATAAAAGTGTAACAGTTGTGGATACGTAGTAAATGTTTCTCTGAAGAAAATAAGGGTTCTGTGGTGACAGGTGAATGTGAGAAATGAGAATTTTGGGGGGGTGGAAATAGTTTGCCACAGCAACAATATACTGTTTGAAATTGAGTCTTTCTTCAAGTTAATCTTTTTCAAGTATTATACTTCCAATTCAGTCTTGACGGGCAACTCTGACTTTTGAGTAGAAGGAACCTCCCTCTGAAGAGAAACTTGTTGCACAAATCCTTTTTCTTTTTTTGTCATGCCACGACTTTTACTTGCACAGAAAAGCAACACTTGAGGCTGTTGTAAGGAGGCAAGTGGTGTTATCCGTCGCTCACACACACACACATGCAAAGGCCAATACTGACTCAATACTTCATGAATTTACAAAGGAAGTGCAAATGTATGAATACAACCTGAAATTCATCATTTAGGTGTCCTTCGATTCCTTTTCTTGTGTGTAAGTGGGAAACTGTTTCTATCGTTGTAAACAAAAAGAGAGAAGAAGAAGTAGAGAAAAGTGGCAAAAACCTTTCTTTACCCCCAAAAACGTCTCCCCTCCTGAAATATTTCCCGTAATTAAAAACCTAAAAAAAATTCTGTGAGTATGCACGTGGGAGAAGTTTGCCTCCAGGGTTTTGTATCAGAAAGGGTTTATATTAACCCAAACCATGATCTTTTCCTAAAACTCACCACGTAGGTTTGTTGCCTAACCCCAAGGAGATTCCTGCCAGAGAGGGTTTTCTGCCCGGAAGGCAAACCTGTGTGGAGGGAAATTGAAAGGGTGACAGAGAGATGGAAAGAGGAGTGGGAGATACAGTATAGAGGAAAAGGGCAGATGTCAAGAAGAAGCGGAGAGTTTGACCTGCAGGTATACTGAATAATGGATGGATGAAGTGAAGGGTGGAGAGGAGAGGAGAGGCGGGAGCCGCCATCACCTCATTCTCTCCTTTTCTTTCACTTTTCCTTCCTCCTTTTTGCTTCCTCATTTCTTCTTCCTCTCCTTCTTCAAGGATGCTACATACTGTAAGGCAGTTGCTTTCTCACATTGGGATCATTAACATGCTCATTTGTATTCAAATTATCTAGTTAACGCTGATCATGTGCATATAAACAGTGCACGGTCATAATCATAGAAAACAGATAACAACAACACATTTTTCTCAGCCATTAGATTGTTTTTAGAAGTGCAACCCCTTCAGCTTTATCAAACAGTCAAAGGTCAGAACACTTTGACCCATGTGTTGTATTGAAGCAAATCACTGGAGTGATGAGCCATACACCAGTTATTCAATATATTCATGTTTACTGAGTTGAAATTGTGCTTCGCTGACCCACGTAAACACTGTTATCCTAATGCCGTAAGCTGATAACTCCGTAGTAATAGAGGTATTGCGAAATGTATTCAATTAGCGGAACACAAGAATGAGCTTTAACGCCGGGATTGCCAAGATTACGAGCAGGCAACACTGCTTACATAAAGGTTAGGGCAGCAATGCTCCAGCAGCGAGCGCGAGAGAGGCGTGGGGGTTCTTGGAAAGACGCCACTAGTAGCATTGGCAGAGTTTTAAAACCCTTTTCTGGTTTTGTGCTTCCTCAGTCAATGATGGGAATTAAAATGATTTCGCAGCCACTGGGAGCAGCTGAAATTGGTATCTCACACACGAGAAATGTCCAAGGATCATCTGTCGGCGCTATTCTGAGCATGTAGTTAGTCCCTGTGCGACTGCTCACATGATCCAAAATGCAAATTGAATTTACTTGTTATAAATACTGCTTTCCAGGGAGTCCTGGGTACATGTAAAAAAAAAAAAGACAATAAAGCAATAGGACATCAACAATGTCTGTCTGAAAGCCTTGCTCCCTAGAACAGTCGACCTGTCCCTCAGTTTCCAGTCAATGGCACCACATTACTTCAGGCTGCTCCTGAATGCATCTCTTGGCTGCAAGGATTTCCAGGATATCTGAGTCCCACCTGTGCAAGGCTGCACTTGAGCCGATCAAAGATCCTTGCAAAACAAAAAAAGATGTTGAGAGGATGAACACGCGCTGTAGAGGAGCCTTAGAAGGTTTTCAAATCTTTGCTTTTAGCTTAGCTCTCTGGTAGCTGGTTGTACAACACGTCGAGTCTTTCTCAACAAAGCATCGGAGCGGTTTTGGTGGCACAAGAAAGTTGCTGCTGCTTGCTACTGATAGAGATACTGACAAGTATTTATCATATCGGTATTCATAAGCACCATCATCGCTTTATGTTGCCTCCGGAGGGAAATATCAATGATAAAGGAACCTTTAGTTATCAATAAGTAGACCGTCAGCATCCCAGAGGACCTTGGTATAGATATGTAAAGTCATGGCTGTATTAGTGTTTGTTGTTGATGTGAAATGTCAGTGGCTTGAAGCAGAGCTAAGACGTATACAAACTATTAGAATCATCATCGGGACATTTGCGAATCATGGAGTGAGAAAGTGAGAATGCCTTCGGCTGTGATTTGTCAGTGCAGTTAGAAATCTGATGAGCCTGAATAGAGGATTAAATCACTCAATAAGTCGGTCATTACTGTATTTTTGTAGGGCTCTCGCAGCGCTGTGGAATAAACACACGCACCGCTGGAGTTCTTAGTGGAGAGGCTTGTTTATCTTATTTATGAGGCTGGTTGAAAACACAATATTTGGCCTCAAACTGCTTATTTTTCTTTATTGGTTTTGGTTGTAATTTACACAGGAAATTTGTACATTTATTTGTTTTATGGAGGACGGATACTAAATTAAATAGTGTGTCGCATTTTCTTCATTAAAATGCACTTACTAATAAATCTTTAAAAAAATGATTATATTATGTACAAAGAATATGTTTATTCATGTTTCATCCATAATTTGTTTTTGTCTCCGAAGATACCCTCTCATTTCTATTTTTCATCATGCTGTACTTTGGTCTGTGTGTGTTACTTGCTTTATTAATGATGTATGAAATGTTTTAGGGGCACCTGCATGTTTCTTTTTTTCCCGCTCATACATCTTTAACTCTACTGCCTCGGAACTGATTAACTGCTGCCACTGCATTGGTTAAAAGTTTCAAGTTTGGTGAGGCAACATTTCAGTTGGGGCTTTGTGTGTGTAAGCTGATTCAGCCACTTGCTTGAAATGTAAATGCGAATAAAGAAAAAGTTGGGCAAGGTTTTCCTATTTCGTCTATTTTTCATATTCCCATTTTATCATAATAGAATCCTCCGCGCATGTCGACTTCTACGAATCCAACTGTGAGTCTATGAATTGAATTTCCAGACGTGGCGTCGGCGAATCTACGAAAGGCAACAGCAGCGTGTTGTCGCCGACGCATGACGCATCCTGTTGTGACTTGTGTTTACAGCACCGCTCTGGCTGATCATTTCAATCTGGAGGGTGCCAGAAATGCAACGGCGAGACACATCAGTCTCCCAAATTTGATCAAACTATGAGCTGGCCGATGACTGGACAGCAGAGACTGCGGTGGACGATGAAACAGATCGGAAGCATTGACGGGGTCAGCGTGAGCACATCAGAGCGTGGATCGCTCAGAGATAATGTGAAGACTGTGACTTCAACAGAGTGGTGCTTTTTTAAACAATTTTTTTCAAAATTGTTTATGGGGAAAACTTTTTTTCTAAAAAAAAGAAAAAAAGTGAATGTTGCCATTAGATTGGATGTGTCTCTTTCCTGCTTAATTCTGTTTCTGTTCATAGTCGAAGAGAAGGAAATCTTATTAATGTTTAAAGTGCGCGCGCACACACACACACACACACACACACACACACACACACACACACACACACACACACACACACACACACACAGCTTGACAACACAGATAAACACTTCCCCTACACATCAAGAACCCGATTAAAGTTTAATATACAATGCTAATTCCCCAATAGAAACGGAACGTCTGAAAATCTGAATAAAACCTAAAGAAAAAGACTCAACAAGGATAAAGACAAAAATGGGTAAAAGAGACAGAAATAGAGTAAAACAATAAGTTTTTTATAGTCAGCTGTTCTTGTCCTGTGCCCTCTCATTTGCTCTTCAGAGAATTAGAATGCTTTTTATTAGAAAAGTGGGGGAAGGTTATTCAGCGGAGGATTGGTGGGTTGCAGGTGAAGAAACTGAGCAAAAGCTTATCAGAGTTTTCCACAGAAATAGTCTTTTGAAGACACACACACACACACACACACACACACACACACACAGGTGCATACCATTATCAGTGTTATTGTGAGGAGGAGTTATTATTAACTGAATTATTATGAAATAACTCCTGTGCCCTAATGTGAAGGACGGAGCAAGGTAAAACTGTGTGTGTGTGTGTGTGTGTGTGTGTGTGTGAGTGTGTGTGTGTGTGTGTGTGTGTGTTATCTATAGTCAGTGTTTTGCTGCAGAAGCGGACTTGTCAGGAAATGCATAGCGATTTGCATGCAATGTGTGTATGCATGCATGAGTCTTTTTGTGCTTATGTGTGTGGAAGCGCTGACACGTGTGTGTTTTAAATAAATGTACAGAGTGAGGCCAGACTTATTCTTTGAGCATGCGGTTATGTGTATATATGTGTTCCTGTTTCCCTTCCTCTCTGTCTCATGTTATGGTATTGATATTCTTGTGTGTTAGTGATTCCTTTTGCCTACAAAAACCTTTTTTTGTGCAGAACGTAAACCCTCCTGCCATTCCAATGAAGTGCATCTGAATTTGAAAGACAAAAAAAAGAGAGGCAGGCAATGTAACAGAAGTGGAAAGAGAAAGTGTGGAGCAACTGGAGTAGTACAGGGGAAATAAAAGAGAAAGAAGATTACACATCAAATCCCTCTGCAGTGGACCTCTCTGTGAAGCTGATGACACGCGGCCGACGTACTGAGGCCAAGTCTAGCTGTAATTTTGCTTTCAGCGGGGACGGGGATTAGTTAGAGGCAGAGATCCTCCTGCTCATATTACAGCTGCCCATGTGGTAATAAATGATTGATTTAATGAATATCAACATCTATCTATCTATCTATCTAACATGAGAGCTTTATATCCCCAAATTAATATGGAATCATCTCACACAGCAGTCACTGTTGGAATCATTCAATATTCAATATGCCTCACAGCTAGATCGTCTCTCTCTCTCACTGTCTATCTCCATAGTTCTCTCTCTCTCTCTCTCACTCGCTTCTTCGGTACACACTTCACAGCTGTCCACATGAGCCACATTCATAATTCAAAGGGCCCAGTCTATCATATCTATCTATCTACATATACATGCATAAACTACCTTTGTGTCTATCAGAATAACATTTAAATAAAGTACATCTCAAGCAACCCACATGAAGATGTAAAAAAACAGCAACAACAATGCTATTTCCTTACATACAAGCACCTGCACATCAACACACACACACACACACACACACACACACACACACACACCCTTACCATGTTGCTCTCTGACACACAGGAACCCTCAGTCAACAGTGTAGGTAACTCATACATAAACATGAGTTAAAATAAAAAGAAATGATGTTTGCGAGCTGTTTAAACAGAGACAGGCTGACTGACTGACAGGCGGGCGGGGGGATGCACAGAAGATATGTGAGCTTGACGCAGAAACTGGAAAGATTGCGCGTCTGCAGGCGTACATCTGCCATCTAATGTGTTGGTCCCCTTCTTAGCGAAAACAGGAGGCGTGTCCTTGTATTGCTGCATGTTGTTTTCACGTTCCTTCTTTCTTTGTTTTGCCACGTATTCATTTGATGGATTTGTCCCCTTTTTGCCTTTAACAGGTTCATAATTATGTGCAGCCGCATGTGTCTGTGTGTTGACCTCTCCAAGAGACACTCGGGTTTTTAGTATTCCAGTCTATCCCCGACTTTCTGTGGCCGATCATCACACACACAGATTGAAGTGACGGCTCTAAAGCAGACTTAATCAACTCCAATCAATGTTCATCTTATAAACACAAAGATGAAGTGATAATGCTGAACGTTAAATAGACCAAAGATTAGAAGCCTTTGTCGTCTGACAGATAGCACCCCTGCACTGATTAAGTCCGTCAAAGTCCCTGACCCAAATGAGGATTGTGGGGAAATTAGAATAGGCTTCGTTGTTATGAAATGAGCCTCTGGCGGAGGTCCAAATGCTTTCTCAGGTCTTTGCCGTGAAATAAACAGTTACATCAGAACATATCAATATCTGACATTTAATCGTACTAAATGGACGTTTTGGAGCAAAGTTTAGTGCTGGTGTCACGCTGGAGATTCTACAGATGTACGGTGGAGAGCGTACATCACAGTGTGGTATGGAAGCTGCACTGCCCAGGACAGGAAGGCACTCCAGCGTGTGATAAAAACTGCACAGTACATCTCAGGAGCAGCCTTCCCCTCTCTTCAGGACATTTACTCCACCAGAGTAACCAGGAGAGCACACCACATCATCAGGGACACAACACACCCCAGCACAGACTCTTCTCGCTCCTGCCATCAGGAGTCTGAAGTCCAGAACCACGAGACTGACAAACAGTTTCTACCCGCAGGCCATCAGGCTGGTGAACATTGGACATTCTAGCAATGCATAGTGCACTTTATACACTGAGCATTTTATCATATTTTTGTGCAATACTGTTATATCTTGTATATTTTGTGCCGTATTTTTATTTATTTTGTACCTTAAGTTTATTCTAATGCTGTGTGTTAGGAGGATAAGCTAAAAATAAGCTTTTCATTGTATAGAATAACTGTCTGTTATCTGTGCATATGACAGTAAAAACATCTTGAATCTTGGAGGGAGATGATGGGGTCAGTAAAATCAACATCATCATGGAAATCTTCCCATTTGCTTGTGTGTGAAGTTGACCTTTTGACACTTTGCAGCAGCTCAAGAGTAAAGTTCAAAGACTGTCCAAAAGGCTCAGTAAATTACTATTTTTAAATAAAATGTGATATTTCTCATCTGGAAATTCAAATCTTGGCTTGATGATAGTCTTAAAGGAAAGGTCAGGCGGTCACTAACACAATGTCGATGTATCCTCTGGGGTGCCATGAGTGCTGACAGCAAATGTCGATGAGATGCAAACATTGGTTTGTAGACTACTATCATTGAACAAGTGTTGACCGTGCAGAAAAATGTGATCACAAGGTCAGAAATCAAATGGAACCATCCACTAGGAACCATAAACAGCGATACAACATGACGCATTTGTTTTCCAGAGTACGTTGTGTGCACTAAATAATCTAAGTGACAAATAAATAATCCGAAAAGCAAGCTAGTGAAGTAGAGAAAAGTTGTCCGGCAGCAGTGAAGAAAGGACGAGAATAAAAAAGTCTGTGGAGCTCCTGGCTCCATTCACAAGCACAGCAGGAGGCATGTTCGGAGCTTTAACATTTTCTATTGCAAATATTTTCTGAAAGAAAAAAAAAAGAAAAAATCACCTGCCTTGGTACGAATTCTTTATGTGTGTGTGTTCAGCCCACAGCCACCACCACAAGTCTGTTTGTCTTTGATCCCACCGTGAAGGGATCCATACTGACCGAGGAGTTAGAGAAAAGGTCTTCCTCTCTTTTTCACAGTACATCACGCACGAATGAGGCACACATATTGTCCATTTTCAGTATGTTTGTTATTACTTTTATTAATTATTATCATCGTCATCATCGTCAACATTATTCTTCAAGTTTAGCTGTGGAACAAACTTTTTCTTGGCTGTCAAAATATGTTGAAATATAATTTTTGCATGAAATGAAACCTAAAAAAAAAAACAACGTACGGAAAGGTTTCAGAATAAAATACAACATGAGAAAGAAAATAACCTAAAAAACAAAAAAAAACAAAAATTCTATCAAAGCCATTCAACTGAATAGGAGACAAAATTCTACTAAAATATATTGGTTAAATGTACATAGTTGATGTGTGTGCATGCATGTGTCTGGCCAATAATAAACTGGCCTTTAGCTCCCTTGTCTCCCATGATTAATACTGTACATCCCAAAATGTACACTCAAGCCGTACCACTGCCGGTGTGGGCCTCTGTGTGGGTCTCTGTGTGTGTTGTCCCTTCCTTGGCAATAAGAACATAATAAATGGAGTGCAAGCAACAGCATAATTCTCTATAACACATTCTGAGAAAGACAAAAATGAAAACACTTGTAAAGCAGACCCCTCCCCCCCTCAATGTAAACGCTGATGTGAAATGCCATCAAACCTAAAAAACACTCATTATTGAAGGAAAACATGCCACATGTGTCC
The DNA here is from genome assembly GCA_038501785.1 of Myoxocephalus aenaeus. Taxonomy (NCBI): domain Eukaryota; kingdom Metazoa; phylum Chordata; class Actinopteri; order Perciformes; family Cottidae; genus Myoxocephalus; species Myoxocephalus aenaeus. Next base: position 570,745 of record JBAMJR010000027.1, read on the forward strand.
TGCAGTACCTCATTTCTTACCAAGATTCTCTCGCCTATTTTAAAACACAAATGCCAGGTGAATTGTTCTCCCGATCAACGTGAATAACTATTTATGTTTTACATAAACGGTGTCCTTACTTGACCCTTAGGAGACGTCAACGTTAAGCTGGCAGATACACAGAAAGAAGATATTTGGACAGCAAAAGGTTCTGCAGAGCACAAACTATATGAAAAGAGTGCAGGAACATATTTTTTTTTGTTCTTTTTACTTCTAAGTACAGGGAAAGGATTTACTTTCAAAAGCTTAACGATTGAAACATTTTGGCATCAGAATTTGTCTCCAGCCCACTGAGAAATCAAGATGTTCACCCAGATTTAACACAAAAAAAACCTAGTTCATCCAGTTTCTTTGTCCTACATTTCCTAGAAATCCCCTGAAAACGACGTTGCATCGTCTAAAAGATGAACATTCATGTTGAATTGTTATCAAATGTGAGTACCGTTGGCAAACGAATTAACCTAAATCGGGAAGAAGAAAAAACTTGCTGGTGACAATTTCTTTCATCAAACCCAAGGCCCGTTCAAGTGGGAGTGAAATTCAACAAAGTAAACATAAGCACAAAGGTTGTCAGTTCTGGGGTAACTAGGTTGCCTTCAGCAACAGTGTGACAGAATCCCCAAACTCCCACCGACTAATCAAGAGAAGGGATGCAGGACAGCGGAGGAATACAAAGAAGATGAGAGTCAGAGGGTTGGAGTAGGTGGTGGATAGAAACAAAGAAAGATGGAGAGGTCTTTGTCAAATGAGATGACAAAGATACAGGTGATGTTGAAGGGAGGTAAAGAGACAACAGAAGAGTGGCTAAATGGATACTTAAACCTATTTTATTAGCTACTCTATTCATCCACCGTCTGCTTATATTTTCTTCAAAGGCACCCATCTATCCATCTCAGCAGGTATCCCTCAGTCCTTCCTTTGTTCGGCCTTTTCTTTCATTCCTTAGCTTTTTTTTTGCTACATTTTAAAATGTAAACAGATTTCATGATGCTATAGCAGCCCCTTAGGAGATCACCAGAATAAAAATAATATTAAAAAACAAAAAACATAACACATTGGCACAAGATATTTCCTAGAATGAAGACCATTTGAATTTTTTTTTTTTACATAATGCTTTTTGAATTGGTTTTGTCAGTGTGATATGGAGAGCAATGCATGGTAAAGGTGTCAAGCAAACTCTTCAGAGGACAAAATCCAGACCAAAACCTTGACCTTTACCACGATATGGACCTTCTAGAAACATGCCATAATTCAACTCCTTGTAAACCATCTGCACAGTACAGAACGACTTCTTGGCATTAAGTTACCGAGGCATACTGTTAGTCTCAACATTTCCACATGACTGATATCTCGGTGCATGGAAATTAAATATAGCAGTCTGTTTGACTAACTTCCGCCGACTCAGAACACAACTTTTCGACACAGACAGTTATACTTATTAGAAAAACTGTACAAGTTACCAGGCACTAGGCGGAACATTTTTCATTCATGTCTTTTGGATAAGCATAGAAAAATATCTTGTTCTCATTCTTTCTTCCTTCTTGTCTTTTATTTTCTTTCGGCCTATTATTACTTCCTTCAAAGGAGTCTCTTGGTGATTATTATTTAAATTTTTTTGCAACTAAGGCAGCAAGGCAGAAGAAGTGATTCTCTCTTTACAAAAATAAACAAAATGGCCACCGCGTGGCTCCGTTCCGAAGAAAAGAGGGACTTCCGAGGACCTGAATGTTGAAAACTAAACGAAAAGGGTATCAGGCGGATCTTTTTCTTAACTTAGAAGATTTTAGAACCCAAACATCGGTAATGGATGGGAGAGAAGGGGGATAAGTTATTTAAAGCAACATGATCATTTCCCTTCAGTAAATTATACAACTTAACTTGACAATGTCGTCTTGTGTTTGTTCAGGATCATTTAGGTCTAAAGTTTAATAGTTTCCATCCATAGAAAAGGCAACGTATTCTGCACATTTGATAAGAGGCTAACATGCTACATAGAGGTAACCTACCGAACTCTCAGATATACAAGATAGGCTGAGTAAAACACTGTAGGCGAGGAGCTCTGTAGACTCAATACAGAGCAAAGGTTCATACAGTTAACACAAATAATTGATCCTTACAAGAAAATTTAGGTTTGATCTCCCTAAATTCATAAGTCTCTATAAAACCATGTGAAGACATACAGAAAACAAATGACATACTAAGACCATTTTGACCTATTAAACACATAAAGAACACAATAAGAACATATATAAGAGAACGTTATGTCACATGCTAAAACCGTTAGACTACTGCACATGTCAAAATGATGTGTCACATGCTATGAAACAGGCGGGTTGGTGTGCAACACTTGTGACCCCTGAGGACAGAAATATCGAGCGCAAGCCTTCATAATGTTTAAATCATCGTTTTGGGGACGGACGCATCTTTTGTTCCTTACACACAAACACTATTACACAAATGCACACATACACCCAACCCCCGTCCTTTGCTGTACCATTTCTGTTAGACGGCCGTTAACATCGTAACAAGTCTCCACACAAACACAAACAACAAATAGCTCAAAAGGAAAAAAAAAAACACAAATAGGCTAATCCGTATAGTACCATTTCCTGCAAAAAGCATTATTTGCCTTTACAAAATAACATATATAGGAAAAAGTTGTAGCAAATTGCATGTTTTGTACTATAACATCATACTTATTATTATTACCATTATCATCATTATAAATGTTAAGCAGGTTAATAGATGAATGTTCTGTTAGGCAGGCAGCCAGGCACGTAGCTAGTATCATGGCACGGAGGAAGGTAGAAAATAATATCACTTGGTTTGATCCAAATGGATGAAGAGAACACTTCGGTCCGGAATCACTCCGGTGTTACCAGTCGAAACTGGTTTTAAGCAGTTCAAAAAGTCTCGGTCAAATCAAACCCAACAAGTCCTCCCAGTTTGGGCCACGCCAGTTGTCGTTATAATTTTTTTGCCAGTTTTAGAAACAAGAGGGCACGAGTGAAGGAAACCAACTGCTCCTTTAGTACCAAGGTAACACCAGGTGAAACTGGTTGAACTCTGGCCAGTTTCCAAGAGTCAAAATAAGTTTTGGTTTTGGATCCATCTGCACAGCGGTGAAACAGTCAAAAACACGCTCAAAGTAGTTCTAACCAGATCAGATCTGGTCGTACACATGATGCATCAGACCAGTTTAGCGTGGTGCATAACAGATCAGCTCAGTTCAGTTAAAGTGTTTTGCTTCTAGCATTCTTGTTTTTTTTTTGCTCTGCTGTACGATGGCTGTGCAAGTGCTGAGCTCCTCAAACTCATCCTCAATGAGAGCAGTCCGACTGTCAGTCGCGCTTCCTCTTATTGGGAAAGCACACGAAGTGGCTGTTTGTTAAAGGTGATTTCGGCTGCATGCCCGGACTCCTCCGCCGTTGAGTACTTGCCACAGAGCAGTCACGTGGCCGTCACTCAACGCAGGATCGGGGGCTATTTCTCCCAACTGTCCCTGCAGCAGTTGAGCGGGATCCTACAAAGATTTTTGACCATTTGACCAGCCGAGTGCTTCCAGCATAAGGATGTGTTCCATTTAGTGCCCACTGTGACGTGAGCTAGCCTCCAGGAACGTGGAGGCTGGCAGCTTATTCATTCAATAAAACACGTTCTTAAAAGGTTTGTGTGAGTCAAAAGGCATCCGATTATTCATTACTCTCCGTGTTCTCATCTACGTTTTCTGATTCAGCAACAGTCGTTTCCTCCGTGGGCTTGGTGACGACATCATCACTATCTGACACCATTTCCTCTTCCGCTACCTGGTCTGTGAGGTCATCGCCCTCTCCTCCTACCTCCTTTTCAACTTCTGTCTCATTGTCGGTGGCCTCGTTGCCTGTAGTTTCTTCTGCTTGGTTGTCGCGACAAACTCCGACGACGTCGTTGCTTTCATCCGTGATCTCGCTGCGATCGCCTTCGTCGTTTCCCTCCGGCGCCGCGCTCTCTTGCTCTGGCATCGCTGTGGCGTTCTGAGTGAGGTCGTCCTGCTCGTGACCCCTCTTCTGTGGCGTTTTGTCTGAGTACCTGTGCAAGCCCCTCTGTATGTGTGTGGTGAAATCGTAGCGATCCACGCACACGTGGAGGCAAAAACTGCACTGGTATGGTCCCTGGTCGCCGTGGCAACTCATGTGCAGGGCATACATGACCTCGTCGAGGAAGTAGATCCCACAGTGGATGCAGCGGTTGGTCAGGTCGTCCTGCGTGGCCACTTCCACCGTTGCGCGAGTCGATGGGACACTTGGCCAATATTTTGTTGAATTATCCTTTTCTTCTCCTCCCATCTCCTCTTTTGAGCTCTCTCCTTCATCCATCCTCTCCTCATCCTCCTCTTTCTCCCCTTTCCAGCTCTCTCTCAACCTTTCAGCTAGTGGCGACTCTTGCCTTCTCCTCTCTGCACCGTTTGTAGACATGTGTGCATTTGCAGCGCTCGTATCTCTTTGTCTTATTGCGAGATCCAAAGGAGCATCGTTTTCTAATGATGGCGATGAGGTTTGGGAGTGAAGAGGAGGAGGAGGGTAGTGAGGAGGCGCTGGAGGTGGGGGAAGAGGAGAGTAGGGAGAGGCGCAGTAAGGCACCGTGTAGCTTTGCTGATGATGCTGTCCTGGAGCCACCATTGCACCAAGGTAAAGAGCGTTATTTCCGAGGCCACCAGGGCTACTGAGATTACTGATGCTGCCAGGAACCCCGGAGGCGGCGGCCATCTTGTACTTGGTCCAGAACCTGAGCCAATCCGACTCGGGAGTCAAATCGGGCGAGAGGGTTAATGGTAAGGGTAAGGAGAAAAGAGGGTACTGGTACTTTTCAATGGGTGATCCAGGAGGCGAATAACTAGACGGTTTGGATGGACGCATGTACTTTTCAATCGGACTGCCTCTTTCTGATCCCCCTCCTCCTTTACCTCCCTCTCCTTTTGGTATAATCCCTCCCTCAGCAACGCCCCCATTGCCCTCAGCTACCAATGAGGAGGGGGTGTGTGAGGGGAGGAGCAGGGGAGGCATTCGTCGGTGGATCTCCAATGTTTGATTGGCTAGGAAGGCTTGAGTGGATCGGGGTGAGCGCGAGCGAGGTGAAGGCTGCTGGTTTTTGATTGATGCAAAACTTCTGTCCGACTCCTCCCCATTCACACGCTCCTCGCTGGTGATGCGTTGCTGTTTGGGGGCGGGGGTCTCAGATGACAGCGAATCAGGGTTGATGCGCTTTCGGGTCCGGCGGCGGATGATCTGTTCACCATTGTTCTGCTTGATGATGTTTAGAGGTCTGGGTGTCTACAAGAGAGGAAAATAAAGAATAATATTGTCAAAAAAGATAAAACAATAACGTTCATTTTCCTGTTTGAACATTTTCCTCTAAATTATTTTAGGGTACTGATCTGACATTACTGCTGTCAAACATACATAGCCACGCACTATTTGATTGTGATGATATTAAATGAATTGCACAACAATTATATTTGAACATAAAGTAATTTGATATTTGGGGAAATATACAAACACGTTAATGCTAAGGAAGTTGTACTATGGCTGCTTGAGCAACTGCAGCTACTGTTTCTAACAACGAATGCAACGTAGTCCTACTAAAAAGGTGACTCAGTGAAGCTTCCAATGGTAGATCAAGGTTTTGTAAAGTCTCAATTCACATGGACTTGATCTCAGTGTAATTAACTGTGACATGATAATAAAAAACGTACATGTCTAGCAATCCTGAGAACTGTGTTTTTTTGCCCTGACCACAAGGGGGCGCGCTTACATTTGATGTAAATGGAGATTGCCCTGCAGACTCAACTGTTACTTGTCGGATCCTTCACAGACTCGCATTCATTAATCCTGACTTTCATAAGTAATCTCCTTATTATTGAAGTATACAGTATGTCTACCCAGTATTTGGATTGAAAAGGCAACAGTCAAGCCAAATTCTAAAAGCTAATTTTTTTAATTATAAAATCTGCTCGGTAACAACTGCAACACAATTTATGAAGCACTTCACACTTATTTAATTTCTCACTGGAATGAACTAAGTACTTATAAAGATATACACAAGATGAGACTTTTGTGATGATTCACATGCCAACAAAATCTAAACAATCTCAAACCTTTCCTGACAAATTAGCGAAAGTAAAATAAAGTGTCTACCCTTCAACTCAAAAGTAATGACTTGCTATCCTTTCACTATTGAAGAAGCAGCTTATTTGAGGCTTCCTCTCTAAATACACATTATAAATAGTGACCTCCGCAGAGCAAAAATAAAAAAACTAAATTAGGAGTCTTTTTTTTCCTATGTCGATGCTGGGAATGATTTATTGTGTGAATGTATTCGTGGTTATGTGTGTACCTTTGTGGATAGCCCTACGTCTGTGACTGACAAAGTGTGCCTCTCAAGGTAAGTGTATAAAAGCATGCTTGTATGTGCCGAGTCATCATCCGTCATTGTAGAGCTGCTACTGAAAGTATTTAAGGAGAGCTGGGTCACAGCATCAATCCAGGATGTCCTGCTGCACTTGCAACATAAACAAATGATTACCACATTTGTTTTGACAATAATCAACAGTCTTCATGCCTAAACTAGCTCCTCAGGAGGGACAACGCTCTGTTTCAATGATCTATTAATACACATGCATTCCGGACAGGTGCCTCCCATACGCAGCCAAACTGTTATTAATCTGTTGTTAATCAGAGAGCTGTCCTGCTGAAGATCTTAGACACCTGGATCATTACAATAAGCAGGAGTCCATCACCGAGGAGGCTGACAGCCTCAACAGTGGAAACATTATGTCAGTCACATTGCTGACATCCCATTTTTCTTATTCTTTATGGCTCTCTGGTTTTGTGTTTCTAGTTGCAGAGGAGTGCGCAGAAGAAAAAGGTGAAGAGGCGCAAAGCGGAGACAGAAACAAAGGAGGGGAGATGAATGAGAAGGGGGAAAGAGGTGGTGAACAGAGGGGGAAGAGGTAGAGGGAGAGGACATGAAGGAACGAGGAAAAAGAAGGAGGGAAGGACTGGTGTGAATACAGGAGGACGACGGCTGAGGAAAAAAAAAAGCAAGAAGCGATGAAATAGCACCCCCGATGGTGAAAACAGTCCAAAGCTGCGTCCTACCTCCATACTACATCAGGATGAGAGAAATGGATCATTGGTCTCTGAAAGCCAACTAATTTAACACTGTATTTAAACAGGAAGTTATTTATTTATTTGTTAAATGTACACAGTATAGTTTGCAATGGGATTGTACATAAAAAAGCATATGATGCTCATCAATTATAGCAATGCTGCGTCTACAATCGTGTGAGGGCCCTAACCACCGCACAAACACACAAACTTTGGAGTTACTGTTACTCGTCTCTACTTTAAAATCTCATTTTCTACTAATCTCTGTCTCCCTCCTTCTCTAACTCTTTACACTCCCCCTTTCATTATATCTGTCCTCACTCTTTACCTTAATCTTCTCCTCTTTCTTTGACTTCCTCTCTTTTCTTCCTCTTTGTTTGTCTTTTCTCCCTCTCCTCTCCCTCCCTCCCTCGCTTTATGTCTACCTTTTTCTCCCTCTGTATTCATAACTCTCCCTTCCCCTCGCTCACTCTGAAGTGTTTTACTAGCTGCTATCCTCTCTAATAATGTGTGTAGAGCATATAAAACTTTTATTATGGGATATAAAATACGACTGTCGTGAAGATTGTCAAGAGCAGAGGGGGCTGGGACGTGATTGGAGCAGCAGATGAGATGAACGGGTTGACCCAAGGACATCTGCAGGGGCAGGAAGGAGTAAACCGCCGTGGCTTGTCATCCTGTGAAAGGTCTTTAAAGCTCCATTCCATAATTGCAGCTTAGATCTCCGGGTTGTAACACGGTCAACCCGCTGATACATTTACTAACACTGTGATTTATTACACTGAAACATTTTCACTTTGAAATTTTACAAGCTGAGCTTAAATAGCCAACATGTGAACATGAATCTGGCATATATATATATATATATATATATATATATATACATACATACATGCACACATTGAAGCTCTGAAGGTGTGTTTCACACTGGTATTATTTATAAACCCTTGCCTTAAATAGCTGTATTACAGTGTGAACTTCGCTTTAACTCCTTACAAACACATGAGGTGAGAAATATATATTCTAAAGTCCACTAAATTCCGGCTGGGTCTTTATCTCATCTGTAATTCATGCAGTCTAATTAAATTTGAGATTTTCATGGACTTTCCCCGGGCTTAGATGGTAAAGTTGATTCATTCCGTCATCTTTCTCACTCCATGGACCTGGCTCACATTGACCGCTGAAATGGTTTGTAACTCCCAGCTCCCACCAAATCAAATATACTTTTCCCACAATATTAGGCTTTCACAGCGGGATTCCCAGAATGTATGCAGGGACTTGACTATATGCACCGTTTTATTTGCGTAGTGTGCTAATCGGCCAGACAGGAGGAATGATAATTAGTGGTCAAAATGACCCCGTGGATTTATTAAAACAAAGCACAGTCTATGAAATAATCTAAAGCACTGGGTTCCCAATCCAGTACAACCTTTATGAGTGTATGTAGGTCTCCTATGTGCGTATAGGAGCTCAACACAACTAATTAACTTGTGTGTGATGATACACCAGAGTTTTAGCTCACTTCTAGGGATTTCTTTCTGTCCCTCTATATTTATTATTTTTTTTAATTTATAGCTCCCTTCTTGTATCTCTTCTAATTAGTTTGAGAGGAAATTCAAATAAAGGGGAATCACTAACCCACAGACACTTCCTCCTGTACCACTTCTGACCTCACAGATCCACAGTTTGCTTGATATACTCTGCAGTGAAATGCACAGCTGGTGCAGCCACAGCATCGGTTGGCGTCTGCGCACGACTTACCGAATGTAGTTTTTGGTATAAACCACATGCGTTGCAGACGTAGCCTCCATTAGAGTTCTTCCTCCACAATGACGTCTTGGTGGTCAGACAGTTTGCGCAGAAGACCCCGCTGCCTCTGCGTCGCTACGGATGGAAGAAAGACGGACACCGTTAGAGCGTGAAGAAATACAAAAAGGCAGATGAAGAAACTAAGAAAGCAGAAAAGTCATAGAGAGAAAAGAGAAGGGGGGTGGAAACTGAAAACGCTGACTTCAGTCTTGATACCGTTTTAATATTCACACCACTGACGTGAGGTCAGCAGAGAGAGAGGGAACAGATTGGCTTGGTGGCAGAGAGATGATGTGCTCTCATTTATCATGCCTAATGGGAAATCCTATTGAGACCATTGTTCTGCTCTACACCGATTTCCTCTGTATGGAACAAGGTTAATAAAAACAACACAATATACTTCAATGGAAAGAAAATGATGTTGTTGAATGCCTTGAATACCTCGTGTGTGTGTTAAGTATGTGGCTATTCAAATACTACTCGACAGACTTTCACCTTGAAGCTTGTTTAAGCGCATATTTGACATTTACTGTTTTAGAGAGCGAGCACACACACTCAATATTACACATACACACACACACACACACACACACACACACACACACACACACACACACACACACACACACACACACACACACACACACACACACACACACACAGAGCAGTGGTGCATAAAAAAGTAGTGTGTGCAAGGAAGGAGGGTGGGGGTGTGTGAGGGGAGGGTGAAAAGGCCAATTGTCGTGGCAACGTGCTCCATCACAGTAATGAGCCAATCACAACGTTTCTCCATCCCATTAAGTTTCTGGCCCCATTCACCACCTTTATGACCCTGCGAAGACAGCACACCTCATCTTTCTCCTCCGTGACTCTTGTCTGTTTGTCTATCCCACCATTTCTTGCTCTCTGCTGTAATTATTTATTAGTTTTTTTGCATTTTTTTTGCATTGTTGCCCATCCAATCTTCAATTTCTCATCTCCTCGAAATTATAGTTTAGTTTTAAAGTTGGTTTTAGTACTGATTTAAATAGCAGTAGAAAAGAAAACACCAGCATGTCATTGTGTTGTTCCTTCACTGACCTAGTGTATGTGTGATGTGCATCTCTGTCTCCCCTCTGTTGTGACCCATTGATAAGCTCTCGACGGTTGTTCTAGTGAGCGTCTGCGTACTGTACGCGCCTATGGGTATGGCCACATGGGCATGGTCTTTTAAAATCCGCCTCCTGCCTCCGTGCCGGCCCTATTTCCCCCTCTCTCTTTCTTGTATTGTCACTTTTATCCCAATCTGTTTCTATCTCTCTTCCTCCATCGTGGACTTTACATCCACTGGGACCTTCTCCTTTCAGCGCTGGTTTCTTGTTGTTTTATGTTCATGACGGTGCTGAGAGCTTTTTCTGGGGCTCAGAGCACCCAGCGCTATAAGTTAAAAACATTTCAACTTTTCACAAAAGTGCGCCGCACTTCAATCAGGCTGTCTGTAGTCTCAGAGCTACAGATGGAGCCACTAGCAGTACTTGCATTGAGCATCTGTTTCAGGCCTCCAGCTAAAAGCAAAAGAGCTCAGTGGTCACAGCACTGTTCAGTTTAGTGTTTTTGCAATCTGATGTACTGCAAGGATCACAGCACCATTAACCAATTTACATTTCTCTGCGAGCGACAGAGACATGTGCTTAGATATAGCCTGAGCAATGTATGTTTAATAAAGAAATACTCACTCAGAATGGCAACTATGGAAATTGGAAAATGCTAATCTTATGTTGTGGTGTAGGAGAGTTCACACAACTTTTAAATGTAAAAGCCAACGTCGAATGGAATATTTATCCAAAGCTCCGTTTGCTGCGTTGTGCACGAGGAAGTTAAAGTAAAGGAGATTTCTTTAAAAATGAATGAACATCAAAATAGCAACGGATCAGGAACTGATTAAACATCTGTACAAGACAGTGCTGAAGGATTAGAGATCAAATTCTATTGGCAATAAAAAGTGGTTTAATAGCTCCTTTTTGTTTCCTTGCTATAATTTTAGCTCATAAACAGACATTTACGATGACATCCTTCATACTGTCTGGAATTGAGCTACAACATCAAACTTTTAGATTGTTCAAAGATTTGATATAAAAGGAACACCAGAGAAGTGTTTATTTATACTCTGAAAACTTATTCTCTCACTCTTAAAATGTGTACAATAGAGCATCCTGTTTCCAATAATGTTGTTTGTAATAAACACCTAAACTAATATTAGAGTCTTTATGGTACATGTGTTTTCATCCATCTGTGCGTGTGTGTGTGTGTGTGTGTGCCTGCCTATGTGTGTATGTTGCACAGAACATACGGTCACCACATGTAGAGAGACAGAGCCAGGTGATTGATTGATGTACATTTCCTGTGTGTGTGTGTGTGTGTGTGTGTGTGTGTGTGTGTGTGTGTGTGTCTAGTGTTGCAAGCCAAACAGTGCATCTGTCATCAGAATTCAGTTTCCCTCCGAGCACCCAAATCACTCACATATGGCCCCACAGCTGCCCCTCATCGTCACACGCACACACAGACGCACACGCACACACCTGCAAATATTTGCTTCCCCTGGCTAATGAAAGCAAGCAAGATTTGGATGAGAGACTGCAATCCAAGAAGTGCGCGTGTGTGTGTGTGTGCGCGCGTGTGTGGTTGGATGTATCTTGGCTACTCCAAAACCACGGTACGAGGATAGCAAAGTTTGTGTGCATCTGTGTGGCGGTAGGAGAGTGAGGTTCAAGTGTCAATTACACAGGAAAGTACAGAAATAGCGCCCACCACCTTCCTGAACGCGCACGCACACACACACACGCACACACATGCACGCACACACACACGCTCTTTAACTTCCTTTTCAATCATCAGCTGGTTGGCTTGACATGTGTGGAAATGTGCAAGTTCACATGCGTGCACACACTCGGCTCTGTACTTCCAGACTTAAACATGGGTTTGCTGTAAGTGGGAGTACATCTTTTGTTGACTTCAAAACTATGCATGTGTGTATTGGTGTATATCAGCATGGTGTGTGCGTGTGAGTGCATGTTCTTTCTGATGGATTACTGATACCTAGCCTCTCCCACTCACCTCAGCCTACAGAGGAGGGCTGCAGGTAATTAGAGTTTAGGGACTTAATGACATCTATTTATCTGCGGCCTATGATACCGTCCAATTAGCACCACCAACAACGCCCTCTGACACAGACACACACACACACGCAGAGGCACACAGACAAACAAAAATGCATTCGTTAGTCAGGAAATTAAAGTCTTTATCAACTTCCTCCTAATCTAGCCAACAAAAAAACTTTAAACTTGATGTTGAGATACAATGTGAGGTTTCTTAAGAAGGAAGTGTATTTAAGCAACCAATGTAAACACTGCTGTATTATCCCCAGGCCAGGTGTCCATTTTGAATCTTATTAATAAAAACACACTCATCTGGAATGTCCCTATTCCTGTGTCCTCAAATACGTAAAAGACATCACACAGTTCAATCTCCTGCTGAAAAGATCAGTATAAACAGTGGGTGTACATCATAATACAACACTGACAAGTTGACAATATTGGCAGATTTCTTTGTCCCAAAATGCTCATGAAAAGGCCGCAGACAATAAGAACACAATCTACTCAGTGGCAGGCTGCACATTAAACAGCATTTATTGGTTTAATAATGTTCACAATCAGCTGTAACGCACAAACTGCTTTAACGTAGAGCCTTTTTTTTCCCTCGTGGCAGTGGATTTCATGCAAGAATGCATAAAAGAGGCTCCACGACCCGACTGTTGTTTTGTTGAGGGGGGGGGGGGGGGGATATGCACTTTGGGAAAATAGGCTACATTTTACATTACATGTTTGTATTCCTCCCTTCCGTGTCTGTGAACAGCTCTAACGCTTTGTTTTTAGACTTTTATGGGCTCACACTGCTACGCCAACTTTCCATGAAATGGGTTAAAGTGATTGCTATCCTTTAAATTCAAACAGAAGTTATGAGCTGTTTCTCAGTGACTTTGTCGTGACTCTACTTCATAAAAAGTACTAATAAATTATAACTTCATTCTGGAGAATCCGATTTTTATTCAACATCAAAACAGATGGTCTAACCACACAGTAGCTGAACCCTTCAGCTGTGGCTTTGAGTCCACTCTGAGAGTCTCCTGAAGCCATACATTTACAGATGTTATACAGACTGTTTACACTGCATGGTCTTTAAGATCCTAATGGAGGAGCTGGCCGAAACAGATAAGCGTTCACTGGTTTAGGTTCTGTAGCGAGAGTCCCTCGCATTCACTTTAGCTTCCATCTGCAACCGATGTGCGGTGGCATCTTCAAGCAGTGGTGGAATAGCTTCACTTAAAATAATCTGGCTCGGCAGGCTGGTGGCCTACACAAGAGCAGCCATGTTTCAAAAATTACTTTATCTTTTATCTCACAGCGTATTCAAATAGGTTGAGGACATACCAAGCAAGATGGCATTTCCCAGTAATGTGTGTTGAACTCCCATTGTTTGACTTGGTATGCTTTCCACGAGTAGTGTCACATTTTTCTAAGGATGCACTCAGTTTGCATTTTGCACACCGTGTACGGTGAAAGCGAACTTAACGCATCAAAACATCAAGGTGCTGTTAACCTTGGCGTTGTGTGACAAAAATGAGAGAGATGTGTAACTGGCAGTAACTGGAGAGAGAGAGAGAACGTGAGAAAGAGCAAAAAGAAATAGACCGAGGCGCCCTGCAGTCTAAAATTAATTCCAAAAGAGAGCTTTCGAAAAACAAAGTATTTCAAAATGAAATTACATTTAATTCACTTAAAGAGTAAGTCGGCCCTGCTTTAAACGCACACACGCAGAGAGACACACACTTACATTGATCGACGCACTGCCTTGCATTAAATCAGCGATTATTTAATCACGCTAGAAGACTAGCTGGAGGAATTAACTAAATTCCATACTGCCAAATCCAATATCCTATACACTGGATCAGCCACTCGCTCTCTCTCTAATGCACACACGCACAGACACACACACACACACACACACTCATGAAAAAGAAGAAATAGACCCTGTGCACAGGGATGGTGTCAGATAAAGATTCACCAATTTAATCCTCCAGACTCACACGCACACACAGACACACACTCCTACACTGAGAAGCATCTGGAAGCAATCTAACAGAGACCCCCTCCACCCCTTATAGGTGCTACCAACCATCAACTGTTTGTGTGTGTGCGTGTGTGTGTGTGTGTGTGTGTGTGTGTGTGTGTGTGTGTGTGTGTGTGTGTGTGTGTGTGTCTATGTACGTGTTACGCATATGGCTGCAGAAGTCCATCTGTGTGGTTTACTCTCAGGCTACTGTGTGCATTTAAATGGTCTCCCATGATAGAATAATTGGGTTTGAGTGGAAAGGATTCTGAATTTATTCTGCTAGTGTATTCTTATTCAACATAGTAACAAAACAAAACTAACTAACAGATTATGAAAATAATAATAAGCCTGCATATAACATGGTGTGAGTAGCAGAGGTACAAATGGCACAGAAACAGGCAGTAAAGGTCAAATCTGTTAAAGTCAACATGGAGGAGAAGGATTCACTACAGACAATCTGTGATTTGGGGAAAAAGATACAACATCAACTGAATGTCTCTGCTTTCCTTTAAGCAAACCGCTTTGCTTTTCAGTTTTTCATAATGGCCGCAGCCCAACTCCGACGTGTAACAGAGGCTGTCTTTCCTGCTGATTATCTACCCAGATGACATTATCAGTGAGGTGGGGAGAAACTAGTTCAGCAGCAAACCCAAAAATGCCCTGCTGGTAACTCTGTGAAGGGGTGTGACCAAATGACTATTTAGCCCTCCAGGAATCCACAGACATTTAAAAAAGGATAATGATAACATAATAGGCGGTGGTGTGGTTCTTCTCTCTGAACTGTAATTAAACTTAACCCTCTAAACACTCCCACACATGAAATACTACTCAAAAGTGGTTCCTATTAACCCTTCAATCACACTATCAGCAAATCATACTGAAAAAGAACGGCGGTGTTTCTAAGCATTTAGAGTCGCAACACTGATCTCTCAATAATAAAGTTCTGATGCAGTTAACACAACATCAAAATGTGGTATGTATTTACCACAAAAGCTTGAAAGACACTTGGCAGAGAGGAAACTGTCGCTGGATGGAAAATGGCCAGTCTGTGTCCTAACACAGCACCTCCTGGCCGATCACACTGAGCATGACCTTCAGCTCAGCGTGCGACTGGCCCTCCACACGCAGCTCGTCTCTAACAGGCTGCTCCGGCAGCCCTCGCGCTCCCAGCACAGCGATATCAGTGCAGCACATTCAGCAGCATCCCCCCCTCTTCCCTCTTTAGAGGCCGCGGTGACAGAAACTTCAAGAAAATCAAATTTCTGGACAAAAAGAAGAAAGAAAAAAAAACCTTCATTGTTGTAATGGGACCGCTCAGACAACCGAGGCTGAATAAAATCCGTCCTGAGACAATAGCTGTACGGAGTGAGCGGCAGCAGAGCAGCAGAGGAGCTGGAAGATTCCTGTCCTGCGTTCATAAGACGCTGGATTTGTAGTCATCCGCTGCAACAACACTGGCGAGCGTACGACTCTGCATAAATAACAGCACATAGACTATGACGATGCAGTGGAGTTTGAGGCCAGAACTGACCCTCGAAGGTTGACTTTAAACAGATAGAGCTCTCTGGGTACAGACCCAAAGAGGGTCAGGGTAAACGTAAATGATCGTTCGTATTAACACCCGTCACCTCGCTATATGAAAGCATCAATAACTCGTGAATCACCCAGCCATACAAGCCGCATCCTCACAAAACTCTTCTGCCAGCATAATCAGGTGTAACGACTCCTGCCTTTGGCCTCTACGTGATGGTATAAAGCAGGAGGAAAGTGATGATTGCCTGTCATTGATCGGTGTTGATGGCCGTGGACGCGCTGGTAATGATGACAATGGTAATGTGTGTTATGCTGCTGGCCTGTAACTCCGTATCAGCACCTTGTATTGGCGACTGCCGGTTGTTAGGCCTCTTAGTATTTCACGGTCATACACGTTGCTTCTCATATATGCTGCAGAATCAATTGCCCACTGGGACAAACTAAAGTTGAAATTGAAACTTTGTGATAACAGCAATGAGAATATTGCAAGTGTACAGATGCAACTGCTCCATGGACATAAAAAGCAGAGATAGTCTCTGCACAGCGGAGGGGCTGGATAAGGGAGCCGAAGACACCGGAAGCCACATCCTTTGTTACTAATAAGGTACTACAACACACATACACACACACACACACAACTCTATGTGGGAGTGAAATAGCTGGTGTCAGCTTTCACAACAGCCATGTCATTCGGGATGCCTATGTGCATGTATGTGTGTTTGTGTGTTTGTTGTGTGCCAAAAGAGTGAGGAAAGAAACAAGCGTGTCAGCTGAGCGTCTAAAGAAAAACATCAGGGAAGCCGGAACACGATGACATCACTGCGACACGCACACACATTCGCACAAAAGGAGAGTGAGGTCAATGTCTTACCCCCTCTCTCTCTCCCTCTGTCTTGCGCATGCACACGCACACACACACGCGCACACACACACACACACACACACACACACACACACACACACACACACACACACACACACACACACACACAGATGTGGGCCACAGTGTGTGGCCCATTTTGCTCCTTCCAACCTCCTTTCATTCCTCCAGCCTTTCACTCAGCTATCACTCCTTTCCGGTCCTTTTTCCTCCCTGGGCCATGGTCTTTTCAACCCCCCCTGTGTTCAGTGCATACAGTAGTTGCTACCTTTTGATGCAGAGCACGGAGAGTCTCTTTCTGTGCAGGAAAAGTGCACAACTTTGCACACAAACACAGGCTGAGACGCACTCATGTAAAATCCGTTTTTTCATTCATTACATTTTGATAAACGATCGACTTTACAAATGTGTGTTCTGGGTAAAAGCTGATAACCAGTGAACTGTGAGAAAGACAGAGACAGAGAGAGAGAGACAGAGAGAGAGAGAGAGAGAGAGAGAGAGAGAGAGAGAGAGAAGGGGGAAAAAAGCACATTAGCAAACAGAGAAAAAAGGAAATCGTTCCACGTTAAGCTAATTTTGATAAACAGCCTCAATGCATCCATACTTAAAGTCCATGGACCTGGAGACTATGGTTGTGTGTGTGTGTGTGTGTGTGTGTGTGTGTGTGTGTGAGAGCTGTAATGCTGTTTTCTGTGTGTGTTTATCAAGCAGCTGATTCTATAAAGCTGAAACTTATCATTTTGATAAGATAGCTTCTCTCTGTAATAGAAGTCTTCCTGATTCAACCTTGGACTCTCTTTGTGCCGTGATAGAGCATGTACCACACTGAGGGGAATGAGAAACAGAGGGAAAAGCATCAGAGCTCCTTGCTTTTCTTATCATAAGTTCATATATTGGACCTGAAGATGCAAGACTTCTTCGATACGGTTTGTGAACACTTTTGTGGGTAACACTATGTGAAAAGGATAGCAGAGCACTTTAAAATATATATATTTCTGTCTGGAGAGCAGTGAAGTGACCCACTTCACACTGACCAGTAGAGCCAGAGGTAGTGTGTGTTTGTGTGTGAAAGGGAATGTATACAAGTGAGTAAGAGAGGCTCGAGAGGGGCAATGATATGTGTGTGTCTTTATGGGAAGGCCCTGCAGGTCGACTTAAACACACTTTGCTGCAATATTACACACACACACACACACACACACACACACACACACACACACACACACACACACACACACACACACACACACACACACACACACATTATTCTTAACTCACCCCACTGTCCAAAGGGAGAGGGTGCATACAAAGAGTGAGGGGGAGAGGAAGTAGGGAGTTATTATAATGTGCATCCTTAATACATGTAGTCTTATCCACTGGTATTAAGGGACTTATTAACAGTCTTAGACTATTTTATTGTTTTTCTGAGAAGAGTTCAGCGGGCTGATTCCCACACAAGACAGACCCACATGACCCCTTCAGGTACTGCTGAAATCCACACTGCCAGAACAGTGAGTCCACCGGCTTACCTAAAACACTAAACTGTGCCATTTAAACAGATGTCCTTTTAATGAAAATTTATGAATGGTCAAGGGCTTTATTACCGTTTCCTCACTAAGTAGGGACGTATCTTTATCTCTTATCTACCTCCAATTTAAATTGATGCATGTTCTCCTGACAGATTAGAGATCTAGATACATATTTCTTCCTAATGCTCATCTATCAATGAACGATTACAACTACAATCTCAAGTCACTGCTCTGAATCAACACAAAAGGAGGACGTTTAGGTGGCTGTTTTCTGACTAAGGGCTCCACATGTCATGCTCATATGTCACAGCCATAGCAACATTTACTAAGAGGAATTTTGCAAAAGGGTTGTTGTGCGGTTAGAGCCACAGCTGAGGCTGCGAGGTTTGTCATTAATAATTAAAATCCCACTCCCACTTGTGATCCTGTAATAACAGGATAATGACTGAGGTTTATGTGAATACATATGGTATATTTAAAACAACAATATATAAATGGTTGGATAATGGCCTGAGGACTTCCTGTATGAATTATAGCCAATTCTGCATTTCCAATTTCTTGAATGTATAATTCAAATAACACAAAGTATTTGTCACGGAACTCAGTAATGACCGGGGTTCTGTTTTTTTGCTGTGCACGCAGAGTTTGGACATTACCTATGTTTGAATGAGAATACTTCTCAGAAAGACGCTCTATTCTCTTTGTTTTGTTTGATTTGATAATTATTGGAGTTGAACCGCTGAACTGCCATCTGGGAAACAGACCTGTGCTCAACGGAGAGAAAGAGATATGATGTGCACATTCATAAGTAAGACAATAAACCTTGCATGCTGTAAGCCGACCTGACAGGCAATAAACTGCGGTCGGTAAAAAGTTTAAACCAAAATCAGAAAGGACACAAACGTGCACAAACACATTTCTCTCTGTTAACACTGACATGAAAACAACCTGTTGTCTAAATTCCATTTTGGATTTATGGTAACAGCTGCGTCGCTAAATGTTTGCTATTGTTTTTGATCCAAACAAGGTAAGGATGTGCACTAATGCGCACACAGCGGCAATACATCTTAATTGCCAAACGACCTTGGACAGGAACGATTTCCCTCCTCGGGGAGAGAAAGAAGAAAAACAAGTGAAAAAGAGTGACGGAAAGATGAACAAGAAAAGGAGGACAGAGGAGCGAGAAAGCGAATGAGGAGTGTTCAAACCAAACTGCATAATAGATGGAACTTTGGAGTATTGCACCTCAAAATGACCACCCACACACACACACACACACACACACACACACACACACACACACACACACACACACACACACACACCATTGCCAAATGACTTTATCTCCACAATTAGCCCTAGTAGAGATGAGTTGTTGGTGAACCTACATGTACAGAAGGGAATTTTCATGCACAACATCACTGACGTTTTTAATATTTAAAATTCCACAGGGGTCCTAAAAGAAGCTCTCCTTGATAGAGTTTCATTTATTTCGCTAAAAAGCAGAGTGAAATATTGTCTGCACTTTTCCATTCACAAACCACTTTGTCTGCCTATTCACCAACCAAGAAACCTGCCTGTCAGTGTCTCTGTGTGCTGTCAATACAAGTATTGTATTACACTAGTGCAGAGGGGAGGGAGGGAGAGAGAGAGAGAGAGAGAGAGAGAGAGAGAGAGAGAGATGGTTGAAGGATTCAATGTCTTTGGTGAAGTGGCACATCTTTCTCTGCCTCAGTCAGATGGTAAATTGCGTATTTTCTCCTGATGTAAGTAAGCATATGTGTATGTGTGTGAGCGTGTGTGTTCCTGTTAATGCCAGAGGTCAGAGGTCATGGTACTGAGAAATGAGCAACACTGAGTGGGCAGGAGAGGTCAAGGTGAACACTGAGCAGAGGAAAACACTGGAAAACACAAGGCACACACACACACACACACACACACACACACACACACACACACACACACACACACACACACACACACACACACACACACACACACACACACACAGAAATAAAAGTGGAGCATTATTGGAATTCACTTTAAACAGTTTTTTAGCCGCCAACAAACATCCCTGGAAACAAACCAGTTGCACTTCTGTCTACATTTTTAATAATATCGTTCAGTCATTAAATCGAGAACACTAAACTTTAAATTTGTATCTAATGGTGTAAAAATAATGACAATTCGTGGAAAATAGCAACACTGTTCTGTTCCAAAGCCCAGTGAGCAGTTCAGCATCTTCAAAGTGCTCCATGAAATTGAAGCCAAAAGGACAAATGATAAGGCTAGCCAGCTCATTAAGGCCACTCATCAACATGCAGAGGCCATACGGACGCTTAGCAAAACAAATGGACAACACTTCCGCAGCATAATAAGAGCAAAAACAAGCTTCGGCTTTAAATGAGAGTGTGTAAAAAAAATGATGATGGGGTTATGGCAATATTTTGAAACTGATAGGAGCATGATAAAAACAAACAACATCTTCAATTCAGACATCGTCCTCACTGTGTCTGTCTTCTGATGGCTCCATTTCCATGTACCCAAAGTTTCTCACTCTGTAGAGGAAGCAATTCACATCAAGAGCCCCACTGCCAGTTATAAAGGGTGCCTGAAATGAATGCAATGCTGTGACCTTTAACCATCATTACTGTGGAACTGACAGCGCTGTAGCTTTTCGTTAAGCAAGTCTCAATATGACCGTCAGCAAACCCTGCAGAATATTGCAGTGCTGTTGACTGTACGCTGCCATTGGGCCTGAGCAGTGTCAAAGGGGCTGCTTTGTACTATCCACCAGGTTTAGGTGCGTGTGAGTTAGCAACGTGTGCATGAAGTATGCTCAGTAAGGCTATACATTACTATTTATGGGAGGGACTCTGGTGTGTGTGTGACACAGGGGATACTGATGTGCGATTGCTCCATACTGTGTGTGTCATTTTAAATGTATTTTGTAAGTTAACAGACAACTCCATTCCATTTCACATATTTCTATTTAGGGATGAAAGTAGGGCTGGGCGGTATGGCCAAAAATTCATATCACGGTATTTTGTAAGATTCTGGCGGTTTCACGGTATATCACGGTATTTTTTTCCAAATAAACACATTCATTTATAGACGGCGAAAAGGACCGCCGCCGCCGTTATTCACCACTCGCTCGCAACTGGCCAGCAGCTGTTTGTACGTTGGTACATAGGTTGTGTTAGGAAGCTAAACCTGGAGGGATTTAGGACCCAGGGGAATGTAGTTATTTCATATCCCTTCTACTAGTGGCGCATGTGCAGCCGTAACGACTATTGTCATTCTTCGGCAGGCAGCAACATTTGATGTTTACAGTCACAGCTGCGTAAAGCTGGGTAAAGCCCGCCCACTCAGTCGCACAGGAAGAGACTTCTTCCTGCATAAGAAGAGTCTTCCTGTGTGACTGAGTGGCCGGGCTTTACCCAGCATGCATTTTGGCGTTGTAATTTCTTTCAAACCATAAGTCAAGTTCTATCCCCGAGACGTAAGTAGCTCCGTCCGCTGCGCCCTCAGCTTCAAGCTGTGAACATTAAATGTTGCTGTCTGCCAAAGAGCGGCCACCGGTATGACGGTATATGAAAAATTCATACTGTATGGAAATCTGAAACCGATATACCGGTTGAACCAGTGGTTCAACCGCACAGCCCTAGATGAAAGCACTCTGTGGTTTGGTTTGTAAACTATCGGCTTGAGTAGTGTTTGACACTAAAAAGCAGCCAACAGATCCTTTAATTATTTGAATTTTTCAGATTCTGGCGCTGCCATGTTGCCCTGGTGATGCCATTTGGAGCCACAATCTTCGCAGTTGCGTGAAGGTGTACCATGACAATTTTCTTTTATGTATGTGTTGCAGACATCTGTACCAGTGTGTGTGTGTATATTTCAGAGTTCACATATATTTTAATGTAATCACTGAGTGTAGTTCTTCGCCTGCTTTGTGTGCACTTGGTCTTCGTCACCACTGAGGCTCCAGCGATGCTAAGTGGCGCGGCCCGGGGCCCATTTCACATTTTCCACCTTGACAGGCCCTCAGGGTGGAGTTAGAGCTTAACACATCAATATGTCACACACACACACACACACACACACACACACACACACACACACACACACACACACACACACACACACGTGCGGTGTTGATGCCCATGCTGTAGCTGTCAAGACATAGAGCAGCTGCCCTCCAAGGAGTGTGAGCGTGCGTGTAATCAATGTCTCATCTTTGTTCCATTTGCTGCAGACAGCAGCATGTATGATAACCCTCATGTTATCAGAGAGAAATAAATGGTTGCTTAGGGAATATCACCAGTTTCCCCCAATGTGCTTCCCACAGTCCCTGCATCCACTGAGAGAACAGGATAAACACCAAAGTGTCATATCTCGCTTCAAACATTGGTTGGCACTTTATCAGCGGCCGTAATTGGACCTCACAAGAAGTGTCTTATCACACATGGCACACGGCCCCGGCCAAACGGTCAGATCCATCAACAGGTTTTTAAAAACCTGGCCTAGAATCTCGCTCTGCTCCGACACCTGCACAGGCCGTGTGCTAAAGCTACAGTCAAGTACTTTTTTTTTTCTTTTTTCGCCGACTTACATTATTGCTCGTCTGATAGTGATCATTATTGAAGTCAATATCCTGGTTTGATCTCAAGCACCAAGACACACTCGGACTGTTCAAAGAGGGTAAGAATTAAAAAAAAAAACGGAGCAAAATGTATTAAATTCAAAGAACCAATAACAACTAGAGGGCCACTCGAAGAGTCCAGTCCGCTCCAAAATGAAATTGGTTCTTCCTTGGCCCACGCTACACACTTCCACCAAGTTTCATGAAAATCGGGCATGCAGTTTTTCTTCTTCTCAGTAATCCTGCTGACAAACAACAATAAAAAAAAAACATAATCTCCTTGGCGGAAGGTAAAAATCCGTATAAAAGAAACAGCAGACTTTTTCATTTTCGGTGAGAAATGGAACTGGGTCACTCAAGGACAAGGAATCTCAATTCTTCTCCCCGTCTATCTCATCCTCTCTACCACCCCTGCAGAAAGCAATCTGCTTCAGAAAGAAACAGAAAGAGGGAACAAGAGGGAAACTAAGAAAGAGAAACAGGGAAAAACAGTGAACACATTACTGCTAGTGAACAAGATGTTATACTAACAGCTTGGTATCACACACACACACACATACACACACACACACACACACACACACACACACACACAAAATCATCATTCATCCGGATACAGCCCAAAGGCTGACTTATTCTCCTCACACTGTGACACACTCTTGATAATGAGACACACACGCACACACACACACACACACACACACACACACACACACACACACACACTCGCTAAAGACACCTACAGCTTGCAAATACCAAGACCTTCAAAGTGATAGTTAGCGCCTAGTCATTACTGAGAGAAGGAAAGAAGACGGGAGAGAGGGATGTATGAGGAAGACGAGGGCGATCGAGAGGAAGACGCGGAGAAGTGCAGACGCTTCTGGTCAGACTCTTATTTCATTATTTCTCTCCTTTCATTATTTCATCTCCGGCTGTATCGTTTCTCTCATCTCGTCACAGCGAGGAAACAAATAAAAACAATAGAGACACTTCAGGTTGGAGGGGGGTAAACAGAAGGGAGAGGAGGAGAGATGCTGATCATTTACAACAGCAGCTGCGGCTCGGAAGTACAGCACAGACAGACGAGGTAATCTCAAATGTAATGACACCCCAAAAAAACGTGTCTTTTTTACTGCCGTTGAAATCCAAAGCAGTTGGGCTGCGTGTTCATTGGTATCACTACATCTGAATGGACAGACTGCATCAGTAAAAAAAAAAAAGGTTGAGGGCTGAAAAAGACACAGCTTGTATCTTGCATCACCCAAGCTCCTCTCTCTCTCTCTCCCTCTCTTTCTCTGCGCGTGTGCACTTTTGCAAACATGGGATATTGGTTTTATTTATTTGTACAGGACGCCAGAGCTCGCTGCTCCCTCTGGTGGTTCACAACTTCATTTGGAGCCGATGCTAATGAAGAGCCTCCTCCTCCTCCTCGACTTAAACATTACATTACATTTCATTTAGCTGACGCTTTTATGCAAAGCGACTTACAATAAGTGCAATTCAACCATGAGTACAAACTCAGAACAACAAGTATCAAGAAAGTACAATTCTTCAAAAAAGTTAAACTACAAAGTGCTATCAGTAAGTGCCATTTAAGTTTCACTAAAGTGCTACTACGGCGCTACCTTCCTTATTCAAGGTGTAGTCGAAAAAGATGTGTTTTTAGTTTGCGACTGTAGGGTTTTTAGAACCAAGTTCGTCATTTTTGGACTTGGTACAATGTAAAATGAGAAGTTGTTTGGGTGTACATTACAATGCATGGAATATAATAATTAATAAGGGATATTATTATGAATGGCATGCATATGTAGGTTTTTATTATTAAAATGTTAGATGCTGCATGCACGGTCACTTTAAGGAATTGTAGTTCTCTTGTTCGCCTGAGGGGCGGAGCTGGAGAACTGACTTCAAGAACCCACCAAGGAAGACCGACGAAGAAGAAGAAGAAGAAGGAGGGCTCTAGCTCCATGGAGGAGATAAAATTGACTGTACCTGGGAGAACAGCCTCTTTTCTGGCCACCACCGACGAAGGAGGAACTCCTGACGGACTGCACTGGTAGACTAGGAGGAGGTCGATCGATCGAAAGCATAACCTGTTCTGTCATTTCACTCGCTTATTAAATATTCTTATATCATAACTTCATCGGACCCTGATCCATCATTCCCGCGCCAACTCCCAGAGTTTCAAGAACTTTTCACGACGGAAGATGTAGAGACTTTCTGCTGTCCTGATGTCAATGGGGAGCTCATTCCACCATTGAGGAGCCAGGACAGCAAACAGTCGTGACTTTGTTGAGTGTTTAGCTCGCAGTGACGGAGCTACAAGCCGATTGGCAGAAGCCGAGCGGAGCGAACGAGTTTTACCATGTCCTGGATGTACACGCGTCATATGATCAAAGTGGCTCTCGCGGATTAGCTCTGCCTGTAAATTGTCCACAACTGTGTGTCGCAAAGTGTATGTGACTTCATCATTCTTCTCAGCCTTCAAGGCGACAAACCTAAATTGAGATGAACTGCTTCTGTTTACGATAATGTCAGCAGTTGACAGTCACATTTGTGGTGTTACGTTCAGTGCAGAGACGTTCCATTTCCGCCTGCACGTATCGAATAATTGACAGTGAGCAGAGCAAGAAGAAACACTCTGAAACCAAAACCAAATCCTTTAGTTTTAATCTTAAACAGATATTCAGTGCAAAACAGGTTAATTGCAGCCACAATAAGCCAAATTAATAAATTAACAAGTGACAAAACAAGTTTGAGAACCACTGGCGTAGATGCAGAAACAGCATCAGTTAGATCTGAAGTGTGAAGTACTTCTCCGATGAAAGAAGAACAAAGAACAGCACTGAAAGCGTTTCCTGATAGAAATCTTTGTGTTTTTTGTTCCTCTTTGGTAAGAGTTTGATTTGGCAGATGGCTCATCCAATCAACTGCCAAGTATATATATATATATATATATATATATATATATATATATATATATTAAAGTGCTCATCCTTTTCCAAACCCTTTCCAAGGCTTCTCAAGTGGTTCTGCGGAACAAACCATCTGGCGGGTCGGGTTAGAAAACAAGCATCACTTAGGTGTCATCTTTTCATCACTTTTTATAGAAAAACGGCCGATTCTAACTGTTCTGAATACCATTAATTTACTCTTGGCAGCTGCTGGGCTTCTAGCTAGCTGCATGACTATAATAGACACCAGGAGATTGTTTGTGTGCAAAACAACTCGCCACTGTCGCATCTCACTCACTGAATTGGAAAGTTAAAGATCATACTGGGCGGCGTTCCTTGCAGACAGTGTCCGCAATAACCGGACATCTATTGTTTTGAAGACTTAAGACTTAACACTTATAAACCACAATGTCATCAGCAGGTGGCTGAGCATGTAGCTATATATTGCTACACAACTTACTGATAAGTTATAGCTCAATTTAGGTTGATTTGAACTTGATGTTAAAAAATGGTTCTCTTTCAAATCATGCTTTTGATATAAAAATGGTTAATTGCTCAGCCCTTTTTGGCCCATACTGTGCCTCCCCTCTCTGACAAAGCCATGATACGAAAGACGATGAGCTTTTGATTCCAAATCCCTGCCAGTTATCTTAAATCTACCAACACAGATGAGCAAATAGAGCAGGAGCTGGACACCCTGGAACACAGATGGAGTAAAGAGCCTGTACATATAGAATGGAGCCAATTACACCGCAGAAAACTCACTCTTGTGTTTGATCATGCAGTGTGTCCATGTGTGTGACGTGTGCGTGGGAGTGTTTGGAAGAGTGTGTCCGTGTGTTGGCTCTCCAGCAGGTTAGTAATAGTGTTAGGACAAAGACAGGAAGCAACACACACCCACCCTAACCAGCCCGCGCTCTCCACCACACACACACACACACACACACACACACACACACACACACACACACACACACACACACACACACACACACAGTGAGCAACAGTGTTTTGACAATAACTCTGAGTTTTACAGCCCACTGTAGCTGCACATCTGGATAACATCAGAACACACAGGCACAGATAAAGACACACACACACAAGCAGAGTAAGGGAGAAGTACCGAGATGATGTTGAAGAAAAGAAGTGGCCAAAAGAGAGCGCACAAACTCAAATGCTGCCAAGAAAAAGGCAAACATCTCTCTCTCTCCCTCTCTCCCCCTCTCTCTCTCTCTCCCTCTGTCTCTTCTCTAATCCTATACGACAGAGACACAGAACACAAATCTCCCCGTTGGCAGAGGAAGTACTGCGTGTTTCTACGGGGAGAGCGAGAGAGAGAGCGAGAGAGAGAGAGAGAGACAGAGATTGACTGTTGCACACCAGTTGAAGTGATTTATGAGGTTGGAATCTGTGCTGGAACATATGTAGACACTCCTCGTCTTTCGTTAGTACTTTCTAGCGCACACACGCACACACACACACACAGATCACACTCTTGCCAAAGTGAGTGTGTCAAGCAAGATGCAAGTTGTTAGTTGGTGTACAGTAGACAGCTACACATCGAGCAGTCACACACTGCGTCCTCTGTAAGCTACAGCCATTCCATATGAAGTGTACCACGCGCACACACACACACACACACACACACACACACACACACACACACACACACACACACACACACACACACACACACACACACACACACTACTGGCAGGCTAAGGCAGGAACTTTCAGCTCCTCTGGGGAACCACATTTCTAAATCAGTTGAGTTCACATCCAAGAAAAAACGTTACTAAAAGAGCATCCAGCCCCAAATTATCTTAATGAGAAAAATCCACCAGGACAAAAAACACCACATCTAACAATCGCACAAAACATTTGACTGACCTAATTCTTTGGTGGTTTTCTGTTCCTCTACTTTGATCATCACTGTGATCAACTTTCTAGCATTTGCTGCTAGTCTCACCCAATCTAATGTTTCTGAAATGATACATAAAATACAGCCAAAAAACATAGAAAAATTCATGTTTCCTAAAATATAACACTTTCCATTGTGATTCCTTGCTGACAGTTGTTAGATCAATGTGTCAATGTGTGTCATACATCACTCGTGTCTTAACACACAAACAAAATAGCAATGCATATTCGAGTTAAACTTCTACAAGTTGATTTTTCACTTTCTAAAAAGCCATATTAGTTACAGCCAGACTGACTAATGAGGACGGTGCATAAAAAACATCTCAGTTCTCTTGACCTGGAATGAATGCACTATACACCACATATTTATGAACTGGCAACAATGGGTGTTGACCTTTGGAGGCTGCACTGTAAAGCACCCGCTGAATATTAAATCGGAAGGCCAAACAAATGTCTTTCAGCAGACCTACACACTTGACACTTTATGCACTGAACATTGCTGCAGTAAATACTTGTAACTTGTACATATGTTATGGTTACCAATGACGACCGTTAGCGCTGAAGCAATTAATCAATCAATCAATGAGGCGATTGGCACAAACTTAACCCACCACAAGTCTTTCTTTTATCAAGCAAAAATGACAACCATTCTTTTGTTCCAGCTCCTCTAAAGTGAGGATAATTGAATAATTGTTTAGGTATTTTTTCCACGGAAAAATATACCAATGGCCCCACACTCTCAAATGTATTAATTTAAAGCAAATTGATCATTAGTTATAATAATACATTTATGAACAACAAAAATAATTGTTAGAGGCTTAATGACCATGATATGCAACTTCCCTGCTTCTGATCTCTTTAAAAATAAGCAAGGCAGAGCTCATGTGAATAGGTATTAACAGGAAATAGAAAAACATATCCAGGGGTAATATTAATTAATGGCATTATTACAGAAGCACTGATGCAGAGACATACCGTATATTGATAGGAACGAGAGGAGGAGAGGACGGGGGGAGGGGGAAGAAATGAGGAAATACTGGCATGAATAAGAGAGACACTGTAAGAACACAGACAAAAGGAGACATGAAAGAGAGGAAAAAGGACAACAAACAGAAGCAATCATTTCTGTTGTGTAAGAATTAGTTGATTCTGTAATCTAACTTTGTCTCTCTTCCTTCCCTTCCTCTCCCTCCCTATCAGGCTCTCTCCCTCGTTCCCATAGTAATCATTCGAACCTGATTGCTCTGATCCCTCTATTCTATTTGTCATTAAATACAAGGCCCACACCCACACCCACACACACACACACACACACACACTCACACACACACATCACCACGCATGGACACACATACACACCAGGAGACAGAAACAAATGCCATTTAATCAAAGCGTATAAATAAATAAAAGGTTTTTATTTCCCATAAGTCCATCTGGTCGCCTGCTTCTCATCACACACACACACACAGCCTTCATCTGCTGGTCAATAAAGCGCACACACACTCTTTCACACACACACACACACACACATACACACACTCTCTAAATCAAAGGCACGGATGACCACACACATTGCCCGGTGAATCTAAATGTAGATGAGTTCAGTCTGCTAGAACGACCGGCAGCAAGAAGAAACCTTTATCAAGCAAATCTGTTTGTTTTCTGTTGTCCCGCCCCCTGCGGTGGACCATCCTATCAGGCGGTTTAACAAAACGTTATCGACGTGCGTTTTGTTGCTTTAATTCCAAAACACTCTGCAATTTGGTTTGAATGGGACTACAGTCTTGACTCGGTGTCCCGGGGACACGCTATTGTCAAATTGCAGAGAATAGGAATGGAACTAAACTCAGGGCATCACATCAACACAAGCCAGAAAGAAAAGTAGCTCATACGTTTATTTTGCTGATTCTTCTTTGATGGATTATACCTTTCAAGGAGCCGTCTCTGTTATTTCTTTCTTTTTTTTTTGTTAATGCTGTTAGGGACAGGATGGGATAATTGGGAGTTTGATGCAACACAGAGCAGCGAGAGTAAAATATGTGTACAAGTTGAAGTCACCTGTATTTTATTCTTTCTTCTAGACTAAACCTGTGTTGGTGGTTGACCGAGAGCAGACATTGCGTCGGGGCTGCTGCTCTTTTTCAGACCGGTTCCACAGTTACGTTTGGACTGAGAGGTTCCAGATACTGTGAAGCCAAAAGGAACGAAACGCAGGAACAAGTCACCGTCTCCTTCGCGCCATCTTTGTGTGTTTCCATCAGATTTTAAGAGCTGTGACGATCTGGCAAATCAGTCTACAAGGGGTTAAAAAAAAAAAAAAAAAAAGGACAGCGGTAATTGAAACACAATTTTCAGACAACCGTCATCCTGTCTTCTGCGTTTACTGCTGCGTGACTCTGATGTTTCAATGTAATTCATTCATTATTTAAGGAGGTGCATGCAGAGGAGGAACATTACTGAGCACCTGTCTCCACATCAGATGATCTGTTATGGGTTATTATTTCCGTTATAGCCGTAACTGCAGTTAAACAATGAGCCAATCCATGTTTTTGCTTCACCGGGAGAGATGCTCATATTGTTAATTTCCGAGACCTGATGATGATATAATGGCCAAAGGTTCACTTTTTTTAACATTGACATAATCAATGTTGTTACAGATCTCTTAGATTTATTACACAGAGGAGCCATAGTCATCTATCATTAAAATTAATTAAAAGAGGTGTCATATTAGGAGAATCCAGCCTGAAAAATCAGTGCGTTTGACGTTCCAAAGGTCTGATTAATACTGAAGGGAGAAATGCTGTCAATCACTGTCTCCCAAACACACATCTACAGACACACAACTATCTACACACACACACTCCTCTTTCCTAACCCCCCTCTCTCTTTCTCTCTCTCTCTCTGAATGAATCACTCCTTGTCTCTGAACTGATGGAGCGATAAAGTTGGTTTAAACAGCCGTAGACACACCGGCACACACTGCCGAGGTAGGAACATGTGTTTTACATCAAGAGCTCCCAGCTATACAAGAGCTAATGTTACCGTCTCCGTGTGTGTGTGTGTGTGTGTCAGAAACAGGAGTGCTACATGTCTTTGCAATCTCCTATCATCTTTTAATCTAATTCAGCAGAAGAAAGGAGAGAGAGAGAGAGATAGAGAGAGAGAGAGAGAGAGAGAGAGAGAGAGAGAGAGAATAGGCACTCAGTGAGAGAAAGTGATAACCACTCAGTGAAAGAAGGGAGGCACAAAGTTATCCCCCATCTCTCCATCCACCCATTATTCATTTTGTTTGCAAAGCTCCTTTGCTTTTTCCCCGCCTCATGGGTCAGGGGGGTTGGAGCGAGCAGGAGTTGTCTACTTTGGTTTACATGCGTGTATGCGCGATTTAATTTGTATTGTCTGAACACTGTGGGAGTTGACGATCTTCATCTTGGCCTCTTAGGTTACTTAGGAGGGCTGCGTTGCAGGCGGCGTTGTCAACATTCATTCCTCACTTATGGCTTGCGAGGGACTCAACACATACTACTTTGCTCGCAAAGTTTATTTAGACATTCCACTCTACTGCCGCTGTCCAATTTGCGACGCCGCAGCCTCCGTTACGTCCATGTTTGTTTCACACTCGTCTTGAAGAGCTGTCTGTCCAACATTGCACGTGGATGCTGGAATATTATGTAAACATTGACGTCTTCTGTGTGCGAGACCTTCTCATTAGTCTGTGAACTCACCGTACTAGCCATCAATGTAATGGTGGGAAACACACCGCACCCTTTCATCTAATCCTTTGGCCTTAGTCTGTGCAATCATTTCCCAAACTGAAAAATCACAACAAACAAAGAGGTGGCGAAAGTGTCACCTAAAACTTTTAAATTACAACATTAAGAAGTTTAAATGAGATTTAAACGGCCTGATAACAGTGAATCACAGAGCTTTTCTCCGGCATTTGGCTTCAAAACTAGATCACTACTTATTGCTCAGACCGGTGAATGTGATTTGTACTTGATTATGAAGCAGGTACAGTGTGGGTTTCAACTTAAGTGCAGCAGGTGCAAAATGCTGCCGGGGCTTGACGGTGTTAAACAGATTGGAAAGACTAAATAGGGGATTTAGAGACGGGGGGAATTCACATATTTCAATAGATGGTGAAGATAAAGAATACGCTTAAAATGTAATAATTTTAAAGTAAACGCTCACATGTACTAATAATCTAATAACAAGTCTTAGTTTAATATCACAGAAATCCACATATGTGAATTTCAGAAACGGGAGGAACAGAAAGACAACTATAGATTTAAAGTACCAGAGAAACACTGTGCCTTGTAAAGAAAACAGACCACACACACACACACACACACACACACACACACACACACACACACACACACACACACAAAGAGATAGCAATCTCCAGCTCGAGCGTAGCTTGCTAGATAGCTAGCGTACCAAAGCACAGCTGACAGGATACCGGCTGGGGTTGCAGCACATCCTGTGACCATCAATGTGTGACTTTGCGTTCAATCGACATGGGAGTCAAAAGCGTCGTCTTCTCTGTTGCACGTGTCACACAAAAAAGACAGTCGTGGTTGATTGTGTGGGAGCGTAAACTGCTTTTGTTTAAGACTAAAGAATATGAAATGTGTTACATTTTTCCAGCAGCAAGACTGTAAAAAAGAAGGGAAAGGAAAGCAATAAGCATCACAATAGTATTTAGCTTTGGAGGCAGATGTGAGTTACTGCTCACTGTTGCTTACTGCAGAAACACTGATTTTGAGCACGGGCCAAGTCAGTCTGTCTGTGTGTGTCTCTCTGTGTGTGTGTGTGCACTTCCAGACCTTATTAGGTTGTACTTGTGGTGATGCTTAACCCCACTCAGAGCTTGGCAGCTGCTCCCCTTTCTCTCTCTGTTTGCCTTTATTTCCCTCCACCCTGCGTCTTCTGTCTCATCTTCTCCCCTGTCCCTTCCCTCTCTCTCTCTCTTTTCTCTTCCTCTGTCCCTCTCTCTCGTCGTCTGTTGACTGCTCACTCTCTCGGTGGTCTAGAGGTAATGTAACACTTGTTTCCTTGTTGATCTGCAAATAGGGGGCTTTACATAATGGTGATCCTTCACATGTGTTCATCTGTTTGCAAGGTGCGTTGTCGAAACGCACGCACGTATGTGTGGTCGTGTGTGACTTTTAACTGGATGCAGCATAAAACACATTAACTCAATTAGTCAAACTGTTTAGTTTGTAGCAGTATTGACATGTTTGTCATGCGATTTTAAAGTCCAACCTCTAACCACAATCTAACTGCAGTCTGTGATGAAAGGTGCCATGCGGACCTTTTTGACCACTAGTAGCGCGGTGGGAGTGTTTTGACTTTGTAAAGTGCTCGCTCACACAGCATCACAGCGATCGAGGGTTGGTTGGTGGGAAAGTGCCGCTAAATGAAGCCAACAACGGCATTGAAAAACAGGACGCAGTTTAAAATATATAAATATTTAAAAAAATCAGGAAAGATATCAGGAGTGAAGTGAGTGAGCTGGTGCAGCGTTATTATTGATAGAAATAGTGAGATAGCTATGAAAAATATGAGTCAATTGTGATGAACTGGAATTATCCTTTCAGAACAAGTAGACCAGTGGTTCTTTTTTCACCCAAGTACCCCCTAACCAGCGCAAAGCATTTTTGGTTGAAAAAATAATAAAAAATACACAGCGCTGTGCCATCATTGTCTGATTTAATATATAATATATCAAATTCAGTTTATGAACTTACACTTATATTTGATAGAATATTTATTAAATAACTATTTTTAAAGGATTTTTGAATGGATGCTAATTTTATTATGCTTTTTTTTTTAAACGTGCGTACCCCCTGGAGTGCCTTCACGTAACCCCATTTGAGAACTGAAGTAGACTTTAAACAGAGGAACTAAATTCCACTATTGCTACAATTTTTCTGTCGGCCTCCTATTTATACATTTTTTTTTTAATCATTTATCTCTCTCATTTGATCTATTTTCTTTTTAGGGTAGTTCACAAGTCTCCTGGTAGCATCACACATTAATGTTTTTAATCAGTGAGCTGTGTTAGATCAAAGGAATAACATGGATCCACTTTCGGAGAGGATTTTCGCACTAAAATGGGTTCAGCTATCACGTGACCTGAACCCCAAATACAGAAACAAATGTAGGACTGAAAGTGGATCCTATCAGACTTAAGTAACTGCAGAATAGTCAGTTACGGTTAGAAAGATGGATAATGGTTCCAATATTTCTGAGAGGAGATAACCGTGTTGTAATCATGTTGATCTGGTGCGAAGGGACACACGAGTCTATGTTTGCTAGGTTTCCTCTAATGGGAAACAAACACAGATCACAGATACAGCCAGACTCAATAGACCCTGTGTGGATGTGCGTGTGAATGTGTTGTGAGATTGTCTTGTTTTGTTATATCCAGTTTGTTGTTTATGCAACAAAATCATAAAAACAGCTTTAAAAAATAATGCTCAAGGACATGTGAACACAGCAGAAGCTCAAAATGACACACACACACACACACACACACACACACACACACACACACACACACACACACACACACACACACACACACACACACACACACACACACACATATACACACACACGGGCATCCGTGTGCATAACTATTGTTTGACTGCACCTGGTCTATTAAGGAACAGGATAGATGGGACCAAGGGACCTGACTGTGTGAATGTTAGTGTCAGAGTATATGTGTGTGTTTTGTGTCCGAGTCTGTAGAACCTCAGAAGCCAAACATCTGCAGCAATGACGCACTTCAACTTGTAACAGCACAAGTAACAGTACACACACGCACACGCACACGCACACACACACACACAGCAGTTATTAAGATGATATTTAACCACACGATACTCGTAACTTGCGCCCTTTCGCTCAATAAAATCGTATCTTTCTACTATAAACCTGCTCCAATAAAAATAAAGAATAAAAAAAACACAAAAAGAGTAGTGTGTCATCACTTCATCATGTTATATTATAAGACATTCGAGGGAAATTGTCATAATTAGCATATACGGTAGTGGCGGAGGTTTGGGCGAACTTTGCAGAAATTCCCTCAAAGCGTTCCTGAGATATCTCATTCACGAGCAGGACACAGATGTGAGGTCAGTACTACGGAAACGAGGCATCAACACGGGGGCCTCATAATGCATCAGTTCTATCAGCTTGATTGTGTATATTTGGTTATTTCTGCTGACTGGATAAAGTGAAACAGAAGGGCTACAATTTGGGCTAAAATTAAGGAGGCTCATTTGGCTTTGTGTCAATTATTTTTGTTTCCTGGGAGAAGGATTACTCCTCGCCTCAGCTGCTCTTCCTGAA
Organism: Myoxocephalus aenaeus; assembly: GCA_038501785.1. NCBI lineage: Eukaryota > Metazoa > Chordata > Actinopteri > Perciformes > Cottidae > Myoxocephalus > Myoxocephalus aenaeus. The sequence continues at coordinate 605,709 of JBAMJR010000027.1, forward strand.
GTTTCTTCAATCATCTGTCCTCATCTGAAGCGAGGCTCTAAAGACAGAACTGGTCATATGCTGGACAGATTGTAGAGCGCCTTGAGGCCATTGTGTGATTTGTGATATTGGGCTGGATAATTCAAATTGTCTTGACATCCAAACTTGCATATTAAAACCTTCATCTTTCAGGCTTCATTTTTGAGCACACACAAGGTTTAAAAGTAAAGCCCCGCATTTCTGTTCACGCTGCAACTTGAGCAAACTAAGTCCCTCTGTGGCTCGCACCAAAAAACTTCGAAGCTGCAAAGAATGAACAAAACAAGGCTCAACCAGTCTATAATGTCTTTAGCTTTGGCTCTCTCCACTGGGCTCACGAAACCACAAAACACTTCGATATATACACACTGGGAGTGTTCAAGTCTTGAACAGTTGAGGCTGGTCCTGTTGTACAGCCAGACAGAAAGAGAGAGCGAGAGAGAGAACAGAGGAGAAACGCTCTTCAGGGAAATCGAATATACAAGATGCATCATGCCAGTGGAGCAGAATTCATAAACACACACATGCACACACTAGTGGAGAATTCCTAATGAGTGAAGAGCTCACATGGGACACAGAGCGGGAGACAGACAGAAAGGGAGGAGTTAAGAGAGAGAGAGACAGAGGAAGAGAGGGAAAACTGATGTATCCTTCTCGAGCTTTCACCCCCATATCAAGTATGCATGGCACTGTGAGTGTATTATAAGTTTTGAGGCTGGATGTGCGTGCCCACAGAGAGGAGTTAAAAGTAAAAAATCCCCACTTAACATTCCTCTCACACACACACACACACACACACACACACACACACACACACACACACAGCGATGGCACAGTCTGCTGTCCGCGCACATGCCCAGCGCCATCTTGCTACCTCGCCAAAAGGGCCTTGGACCGCCAAAGTTGCCATGGCATTGCCTGCTAATAAAAAACACACACTTTCTCAATGTCTTTTCCGTATGTGTGTCTCACACACACACATACGGAAAAGACACACACAAACACACACACACACACACACACACACACACACACACACACACACACACACACACACACACACACACACACACACTCTAAATCTACTTTAAGTGAGGTTGATTAAAATGTCAAATTGACTGGTGGAGTGTGTGTGTGTGTGCATGTACTGTACGTGTGTGTGTGTATGTATGTGCTTATGTTATATGCATGCTGCACCTTTAGCTTCTTTCCTAAATCCCTTTTCTTGTTGCAGGTGTGCTGCTGAGATGAAGATTCCCATATTTCATACTCAAACTTTGCCAAAATGCAAGACACACTGAAGATGTTAGATTTGTCAGGAGGGAGGAGAGATGGATGGCAACTGACAGGAAATAAAATGCAGATGGGAATGCAGATTGGATTAACTGGACTTATCATTCCTTTTTTTGCCGTTTCACTCTGACAGGTGATCTGCACTGCGTCTCCTTAAATGTTAAATAATTGGCAGCTTTTTATTTGACCTTGCATGTTGTGACACAATTCACAGCTGTGTATTAGTCCTTAACGCCTTAATGCTACGAGTCACATCCTTCCACTGAAATGCAGGTTGAGAAATGTTTCTCCTAAACTATGCATATCAGTGAACATAATGTACAGAAGAGAGTGGACAAAGGACAAAAGATAAAGAAGACAATAAGAAAAGGAAAGATGTTAAAGAAACCCATATAACTGATCTGTTAAATAGATGTGTGATGGTCTTCATTAGGTGTTTCTGCTTAACCGGACATTTTTACATTATATCCTGAATACACTGATGGATAAAAACTGAAAGAAGGTGATTTGTAGTCATTCATCAATCTACATTCAGCCATTTACTGGAAGCAGTTTTATATAAACTATTCCTTTCCTCCAGCCTCTTTTCTCTCGTTTGACAAATTACATCAGTCACTTTTTACCAAAGCAAAAGGCCTGATTGTGTGAAAGAAGGCTAGATTAAAAGAAGAGACGAAGGAAGGAAAGGACAGCCAGGAGACGGGGAAAAGCAGGGTTTTCAAATTAACTATTGGTCAGGGGTCAGATGGACATTTAATCTAACCAATCAGCTTCCTAATTACACAAGTGCTGCCAGAATGGTGTACCCAATGCATTTCTGTGTGTGTGTCTGTGTGTGTGTAGCTGGCTAGCGTTGCGTGTAGAGGTCTTGTTGTAGCAAAATGATCATCTGGCCTCAATATTGGTTCCATGTGTGAACACACACGCATATGCACGTCTGAATGCACGGACATATGCGCACACGCGCGCACACACAGCCTGTAGGGAATTGCTCCCAAATTACACAAAGAGAGAGAGAGAGAGAGAGAGAGAGAGAGAGAGAGAGAGAGAGAGAGAGAGAGAGAGAGAGAAACATACAAGCACTGAGGGACTGGGTGTGCAAGTCATTGCAGAAATGTGCACGTGTGTACACACACACACACACACACACACACACACACACATCTAGTAGTGTGTGTGTGTGTGTGTGTGTGTGTGTGTGTGTGTGTGTGTTTGTGTGTGTGTGTGTGTGTAAGTTGATTGTAACAGTAATTGATGTAAACGTCTAAATTACAGCTAGGAGCTAAAATAACCACTGTGTTTTACCGTTGCCATGTCGACATGATGAAAAACACCTGGTTTGTTCACTGGCGGGGAGGGTGGAACATCTGTGCCATGGGTGCCCGGTGGAGCCAATGAAAAGGCCGTGCGTGTGGAAGCGACACGCGTCTAAACCAATGAAATACTCAGTGGAAAGAGGAGAAATCTGAATGGACGGCATGTTAGGCTCAAGTCAAACTAATCATATCATATTACGAGACATATAAACCACTGCATATTTTGTGAAAATGCATTTCAGATCAAGACGCTTGTTTAATCATACATAATCTAGAATGCTTTTAAATGTTTTTTCCCTACATCGGCGCCAGTTTGGTGCCGTTTGTTTGTCAGAAAAGAGACGATTCACCGAGTGCCAATGAAGCTCCGACGATCACAGGGAAGTCTCTTAATACTCCACTGATCCCAGCAGGGGGGATTCCCCGCCTCGCTGCGTCTCCTCCACAGGAAGGTCAGACTGCAGGGTCAGCTACCGGAGCAATTATTGGGTCAATGTCTTGCTCAAGGACACTTCAGCAGGGGCGATGGGGCCTGAGCTGAGGGACATGTGACTAATCACTACACCACCCTGCTGCTAAAGAGCAACCCAAGGAAAAAAAAACTAACACAGGAAATTCAAACTCAATGTAATGTTCTTTTCTGTGACTGATGACTGACATAAACACTTTCGGAAGTGGTACGATGCGGTGAAAAGTTTCCCAAGCAGGTTGAGAAGGACTCGACTTTTAATGCTTTTTCAAACACGAGTCGGAATCAGTCAATCGGACGATTCAAAGCACACTCGAAAAGAGGATTAACGTCCAAACACGAGCCAAGGTACAGTCAGGCAAATACGCTGATTCTTGATTAGTGAGAGCCAAAAAACGCCAAGCTGTCACCTTCCCACGACGCATGTTGTCAGCTGTAATATGTGCGGGGAAGCATGACCTGTGTGGAATATCCCAGATGGGGCTAAATGTGGTCAAAAATGGTGTAATTTGTTTTTCAAGCCAAAAGTAATATTCCTAGCAGACAATGAGACTGCTGTGGACTGTCACACAGCGTAAAGCCACACACGGGTCATAACTGTGACACACACACACACACACACACACACACACACTCCTATGAAGCAGATACAGACACGCTCACACCCATGCCCATCCACCAGTATCTCAGTCAGACACACAAACACACAGGTCAAAATCACTGCAAACCGATTGTCTGATTATGTTTCTTTTACACTAAACACAGCCTGGATTATATACACTAGTCACATTACCACACACACATTACCACACACGCACACGCACGCTACCTCACACACACTTTTATATTTCTTTCCAGCATGGCTGTGTTTATTTGAGTCTGCGTCCTTTGGGAAATGTGACTGCTCCACAAACAAACTGAACGGCCCAGAACAGTCAACTCTGTCTGAGTGTGTGTGTGTGTGTGTGTGTGTGTGTGTGTGTGTGTGTGTGTGTGTGGAGGGAGAGAGTGGGAGAGCAGGTTGGTGAATATCAGTACTGGAGTATTCAATTTTTCCGACACAGACAAACTGCCCTTCAGCAACCAAAAGAATAAAGACTTTCCCCTTTTTTCAAAAGGGACTGTATGTATGATGCTAACAGGCTTTAGCAGAGAATCCTCATCTATGAGAAAAGGCAGATTGCTCACAACTAGGGATGCTAATTTCGATTTTTTTTCTTCTTCTTTTTCTAACCAATAGCCGACTCTCTTTAACCGTTCATTAACAGTTCAAAGACGAGATCAGGGCCTTGCATGCGGGGCTGCTGTGGTTGAAGGACCCGATGATCCGTCCAGCTGCAACGAGAGTCGACAGCCACGATGTCGCGTGCGTCGTCTCGGACGCATAGATCCACTTTCCCCAGTAAGTCCCCACAGCATGAATTAGTTTAGCTCAGAGGTTGTCAGCCGTGCGTCTCCCTGGCATACTCTGTCAGGGTTTCCACTGGTGTACCGAACGCCAACCCGGCAGCCCACCGTTTGTGTGACAGAGTGTAACGTTAACAATGACGTTACATCTGTGAACGTAGCGGTGAAGCTTATATGGTGGTGAATGAATGTTAAAACTCCTCAAGACCCAAGCAGAGCTCCTGTGTCTTGCTTGCGGTTAACCCGAGAAGTTATAGCGTCAACTTAAGACCAGGCTCACTTAAGGTGGACTGGCCTTTAAGGTGGACCAGCGATTCTCATTTTAGTGACAAGCCACTCCTCTGAGTTTCGTGAAACTTCATATTGTTGATTAACAGCTAATTATTAACATCCCTACTTACAACCATATGCCTATGGATGTTTAATGGCTGCTGGAAGAGTTGATAGCTGTCGATGCCCACACCTTGCAGCATTGCCACGTCTGTTGAAGCCACATCTTCCACATCAGCAAATAAAGAAGGGAAGCTCCCAGTGTCAAAAGGAGTCTCAATTATATAATTGTGTACTGTTGGTTGTCTGAAAAGGACTCTGAATGTTTGATTTTAGTCAACAAGATATGTACTGTATGGATATTTTTACAAAATAAAAAAAATAAAAATACAATTAAAACGTGAAACATGTATCACTATCTATTATCCTAGAGCTTGTCTAGCCTCTATATAATGCCTACAGATGCAACTGTACAAAACACAAATATGCATTAAAGGCAACTAGAAAGGATCCAGGAAATAGAATAGAGAATATTCAAATAGCACAGCGATACAGTTAAGGGACACTATGGGAATCACCAAAGTTTTATTTCCCCTTTTTTTGTCTTAAAAAAAGCATCACACACACACACACACACACACACACACACACACACACACACACACACACACACACACACACACACACACACACATAAGCTCCATAATTTCCTGTAGCGGATATGAAGCGATGTTAAATTATCAGCACGGAAAATAAGTTCAATTCATGCTTTAATTTCCTTACAAAACAGACACACAGACACACACACACACAATCCCGCACACTCAGAGAGAATGCAAATGCAGACACAGCGCACATAATCAAGTACACAAGCAGTGAAACACACACACAGATGCACATGTACACTGACACGCATGGATGTACGCAAGGAGAGACGGAAGGAGGGAAATAGAACGCAAAGTAATGAGGACTTTATGGAAATACTGCTGTGTGTGTATCTGTGTGTGTTGTGTGTGTCTTTAAAACATAATTAGCTCCGTCGGGCAGAAATGTAAACGAGAGAAACTTTAATGAAACTCTTCTCTGATCTGCTGAAAGCACACATTCCCGTTTATCTCTCTCAGTTTGTCTATTTTCTGTCTCTCCACTCAAATAGAATTGAATGTCACGCATGGGACTTTTAAAACCCTGAAGGTTCACATTCCAGTATTGCATTATGACCACATAAGATGAACACAATTATATTGTGTTTGTAAGGTCACATCCACAATTTCTTCCTCTCCCTGCTTGCGTCCATTTATCTACTCTTCTCTGCTGTCCTTGGGGTGGAATTCCCTTTGAAAGCGCAGTCTGGAATTTATTAAAGGATCTAAGTTTTGGGTCGATTCACATATGTTTGGGTATCTTCACGTGTTCACATATGTTTTGGCTCGGAGGCAGACCTTTCTCAGCCCCGCTTAACTCGAAAAACCACCATTACTCAAAGTCTGTCTCATTCCATTTATAAACTAAAACGCTAACCAAAGCTTTTACTTTAATTTCATCTCTAAACCTCATACGCTTTCCATCCTTGCCTCATATAGTCACTCAAAATGTCAGAGAATAAAATCAGGCTGAGGAAATGTCTTCAATGTAATAAATCACTCGGAAAACTAATCCTATAGCTGGACAATGTCTCAACAAAGTAACACCGTGCAATAATTATAGATCAGGCCTTTCAAAAGAAAATATTTTCTTCAGTCTACAGAGCAAAACGCCTAAGAATACTAAGAACTCTGATTGTGTGTGTGTGTGTGTGTGTGTGTGTGTGTGTGTGTGTGTGTGTGTGTACGCCTGAAAGCCTTTGTGTGTGCAAGGTGTGTGAGGTGTGCATCGATCCCTGCGCATCAGGTGAGTTGTACTTTGAGGAAAAGGAGGAAAATGAAAGAAAAAGATTGAAAAGAAAAAGGAAAGAGACGGATCGATGCAGAGGTGAAAAGAAAGAACAGGTGAGGAAGCGCGACACACACACAAGTGTATATAAGTGTTTGGATGAAATAGGACCTTTCGTCTCTTTTTAATTCCTCGCTTCCTCCCGACTTATCCTCTTCCTGCATCCTCCCACCATTGCGCTCCCTTCAGCCCTCCCTCCATCTTTCTTCCTCACTACACTTCTCACATGCCATTCACAAAGAGTCAATTTGCATTTTGGGCGGATTCACCTTTTAGAACGGAGACTCGGCCCTGCTACGTCAAAGGCCACATTTTAATTCAACAAAGCGTCTGCTTGTGTTGTTAAGTGGCAATACGTGTGTGTGTGCGCGTGTGTGTGTGCTATTTCAGATGATCCTCTGCATTAGTGTCCCTCCCTTACCCTGCCCATTGATGAGTCATGACGTGTGTGTGTGTGTGTGTGTGTGTGTGTGTGTGTGTGTGTGTGTGTGTTGGACGTGTCAGAGCATGCCATGGAAACTGAGAATAAATATTGTGTATTGAGAGGAGGGAGAGGGAGAAAGATAGTAGCAAAGGCAATATATATATATATATATATATATATATATATATATAGAGAGAGAGAGAGAGAGAGAGAGAGAGAGAGATCAAAGCTATTGAAGTAATAAGTCATGTTCTGCAATAAATTGTTAAATTGTTCCCTCCCAGTCTTCCTCTTTCGTCTTCTCACCTTCACACGATCCCTTGCTTTATTTTATTTCTCTCGCTCCTTGAGCACATTACCTCCTTAATGCTCTGGAATGATCCCCAAAAAGTCACGGAGAGCAGACGTGGTTTAAAAAAACATTGGGTGCCTTCGTAGGCAGATGTGTTCACACGTGCAGCGGGAGCATGAAGTCCACGTGGACCCGCGCGGACATGGAGCGTGACCCACTGATGGGTTAACCATTACAAACTCACGCCACGCAGACAAAGTGTTCAAACTGACAGAACTAGATTTGTAAATCAGGTGGATAACCCAAAGATTCCAAAGATATCAAATATTTACTCCATCTGAGTTCGGGGTGAAGAGTAAAAATTCCCATTTTGTTGAACGGTCATTATACACATTCATTTTTGGGTTTGACTATTTCATCATATAACTCAAACGAAGAGTTTAGAACAGGCTGGTACCGAGTGAATCAAAGGATAGTGTTCTTTTTCAGATGAGAAGAATCATGTCAATCCCATGTCTGTGCGTTACGTATGGAGTTACCGTCAGGACATTGTTAGCTTATCATAAAGACTGGAAGCATTCGGTGACTGGCTCTGTCCAAAATGTATAAAAACGGCGACCGACACCGAGAAAGCTGGCTTATCTGGGGAACAAAGGGGAACGCTGCATGTTAATTAAGGGGTTAACTTGTTTTGGTGACACACTTATCTCCATCTGACTCTCCCTATCGTGTTCTCTTCAACGCACTTTCCCTCCCTTTTTTCTGTCACGCACGGAGTCTCTCTCTCACACAGACACACACTGCCCCACCCACGATAATGAGTTAAACCTCTTGCTGCCCCACCCAGCCCGGTCTGCCAAGTTACTGCTAACACCTCACATACACTCGCACATACACACACACACACACACACACACACACACACACACACACACACACACACACACACACACACACACACACACACGCAACAGAATAACCCACAACTCGTACAAAGACGCCATACAGTCAACTCACACACTAAACTCACGAACACCACTTCACACTCAATACCACCACTTAGATAGACCCATGTGAGTACCCTGAAACCACACACACACACACACACACACACACACACACACACACACACACACACACACACACACACACACAAGTCTATTCCGATCTAATGTGATCATAGCCAATAAGCTCTGCAGCGCTGGCAAACCACAGTCTGTTCCTACCAGTCCATGACATCACTGTGAAGTGAAAAGCATTGTGGCCTGAAAAGTAGGATGAGGGAACAGACTGACAGGTGGTAACCATGGGAACTGTCAGTTTGCCTCCCCGTTGCTGTAGCAACAGGCCAGTTTCTCCCCGTTGCGAGTTAAAATCTAATTTTAAAGAGCGGCGAATGCAATTTATGGGAAAAGGAAACGACGTCATGGAATTACACGCACATGGACAAGAGCTCAGAGATACGAACCGTCGCGAGCGTGTGAGGACGCTCGTACACACTTTGCAAGCAAATGACAATCTGCACAAGTACTCCAAATAAGACGGAGGAATTACAGGTCTCATTGAAGCGGCTCTCTGCATGAGGTCTAATCCTCACATCTGATTCAAAGGAGACGAAGATGAAGGCGTATTAATAGAAGCCCTCTGAAAACTAATGCTCTCAGCAGGTAGGATCTGGCAATAGAGATCCGGCTACAAAGGCCTTCCAGAGAGTCGTAGCTAAAAGCTCAAATCAGGGTGTTAATGGGACAAAGGAGACGGGTGATTAGGCTGAGTGAGAGAATGAGGTGAACGGGAGACAGAGGGGCGGTAAGAATGAGGGGAGTCGGAGGGTGTGCACACGCTCCACCTTACCCGTAGAAGGGATTGGGACTCCTCTTTAGCGGCTCCTCCTTTCTCCTGTCCTCCTCCACCTCCACTCCCTCCTCCTCCTCCTCCTCCTCCTCCTCCCGTGTACTGCTGAGGCATCCGGCTCGGTTTCTCCCCTCCACCTGCAGTGGCTCCTCCTGACCTCCCTCCTCCATACAGCCGGGCATCTCCCAAAAAGGACTTGGTATCTCCCAAAAAGGACTTGGTGTCTCCCAGGTAAACCATGCTGGGCGAAGTCACGCCTCTTTTCTGCTGCGAGGCCTCGTGATTGGCTGAAACAAACGACAAAGAGAGGGGGGAGGAGAAAAGAGAGGGGCTCCCTCCTCCTGCTCCTCGTTCTACTCCCCTTTCAGGTCCCATTCGCTCCTTGGGCACCCAGAGTAAACCGTGGGCCTGCTCACCTCCTCTTTCTCCTAGTCCTCTGGTCTCCCCAAGAACCCAGCCTTTCTCCCGCTCTCTCTCTTTCTCCTCACCTCCCTCACTTTTCACCACCCCACCCGCCTCCTCTCGGCCTCCTTCTGCCAACCGCCCCTCAGGCGGTGCGAGGGAGTAAAGGAGGCGAAGGTCCCCCTTGCTTTCCTCTTTGATGGCCAAGGTAGAGGGAGCTGAGCAGCCATTGGCTGAGAGCGTTAACGAAGGCGTCAGCGAGGTGGGTAAGGAGGTCGTTGTCAATGAGCTTAGTGAGGGAGAGGAGTCCTGGCAGTGGGCCGAGTTAAAATGGTCGAGGAGGGCTGACGAATCAGGTGCCGTGAAGTCACAGTGTCGACAACGGCAACACGCGTGGACACGCCTGCAGAGAGGGGGGACAGTACTTTAATTAGAATGATAAGCTCAATCAATCACCAACACTGCTTAAATATAAACATCAATGGTGTGTTCTTAGGTTTGACAAACCACGACTGGACAACACTGTGCACCTGAATTTAAGGAGATTTTAAGATTTTAAGAGAACATGCGTTTGTTTCTGTCCATCGATTTAAAATTTATTTTAAAGCATTCATTTCGAACAGCGTTTAATGGGCTGCGTATGACAGATATTCAATAAAAAAGTTTGTCATTTATCTAATTTTGAAGAAAATCCACTCCCTGAATCGACTAAATTGCATTTAAAGTGCATTTGCCCCCTCCCAATTCCCTCCAGCCAGTCAGGAGTTACACCGAGCGCGTGGCCAAAAAGTGACTCAGTGTTCCACTGAATCATCATGAATTAGGACAACACAGTGAGGAATGTGAATTAATCTGAATGACAAGGAATGAATCACCCATCAACAAACCACCTTGGTTTCCTGTTGGCAAGGCCCTGACTGACCAGCAATATATATACGATACTCAGCATCAGGGGTTTTCCTGCTCTGGGAACTGTTCAATCGAGCATCTATAACAAGGACTTGGACTCCTGTTTGTGGTGGCTCTTGGTGGGCCCATTATGGGCAGCTGCTTTATATTTAGCATTATAGGAAAGCTGCCAAAATATACAAATAAAAACATGTGAACACGTGTTTAGTAGAGCAATACAATTCTATAGATAATCCAGTTATCTGACTGCTGGGAAGAAGACTTTTAAAGCCTGTGACAGAAAGACAATTCTCAATTATTTAGACTTGGCATGTGTGAGAGGTAGGAGTTGATTTGGACCATAATTTGGCAAATAAGTCAAGTGTGTAGCTTTGACTCAAAATAGGATGAACAGTTTTTCCATTTATTTCACTTGCATCTCATCCAAAAGCAGCAATTTGCTCGACACTGCTGTTGTTTTCGCTTGAGTCTCTCTCACCACTGCCACATTACAATGGCTGGGCTTGATACCAGTGGGATATAATCAAGCAAACGATTTCTTTGGAAACATCTAAACACTCCCAAATAGTCATTTATCGGTTTGAGCCGCTCTCGTGCTTTAGATTCTTCTCATATCTTTCTTTCTTTCTCCCTCCCTCTCTTTCTTTGTCTATCTATTGACCTTCATGAATTGCTGAAGAAAGTCAACTTCAACGAGGGCCTTTAAACAACATCTTGATCAGATCAAACTAGTCTAGGTATTGTCGAAATTTGTAATAATTATTGTGTGACTAAAGTGCACCTTGTACCTAGTGGACTTAAATGTCTCCAGATGCTGAACAAAGAAACAATGAAGTTTGTACTGATCCAAACCAGCTTTAGCCTGAACACTTACAACAGCAGCCTAACATACACCGAATTATGAAAAACAAGAAAGCGGACATATAGTATTAAAGCTCAAGATATTTTTTAACAGCGAGCTGGCATCCCAAGCCTCTGCATAAGTCTGCCCTTGGTGGGAATTATTTATTTATGAAATATCTGTTGAGGAGGAAAACTAATCAATAAGAGAATATTGTGTCAAAGAAAGGTCTGTTGTATTTTCCTCATAACAATGGACAGAGCAAGAAAGGATCCCTCATAGCAAGTGAAGATACAAAATGTCATGTAATACTGTACGCATGTCTGTCTGGTATGAAAACCTCTCCAAAGGGTCTCCTTTTGCAGTAGGTTGATTAGGTTGTGTATGGAATCACACATTTAACTTAAAAGATGCAGCTTCACATTTGGTTTGCTTCTCCCTTGTGCATTAAGGACTTTTAAATCTGTGACTGGTGCCAAGAAAGCAAACCCAAATGATAAGTGTGCAGACAGCATTCCATTTAGGATCACAACCCTGACCTGCTCTGAGGTCAATACACACCTGCACATAACCCACCTACAGACACACACTCATACTCACCTCGTGCTTATAATGACAAGCAGAGCATGGCTTATGAATAAGTTGTACACATTTGTTTAGAAAGTGTAATAAGAGGCCTGCGTCTTATTTTGAAGCCCAAAGCTCTTTAACATAAATAACCAAATAAATACTAGTACTGTAATGATACTGTATAATGCACACTCAGCTATCACAACAAATTTGTGTGTTCGGAGGCTCCTGCTGGTGTTAGCTTGCGTCTCACAAGAGTCAGAACCTCAGTGAGAGTGTTTGGGTGTAAAAGTTGTAAGGAAGATTGATTAGTTTGTTTCAGCCGGTAACTTTTTCCTCCCCCCAAAACACCACGGTCCTTTGTCCTGAGAAACCTATAATTAAATCCTGAATTTTTCTTTTTCGAAACATGGCCTTTAAGGTTTGGTTGGTTTTAGTGGCGGTGTAAAACTTTCTGGCTTCATCTCAGTTTTATTTGATTTGAGCTCCGAGATTTTGTTATGTGCGTGAGTGGACTGTTAACTCCCCTGCCTACTGTCTCATTCTCCCTCTAGCTTTGTCACCCTCTTCGCTCCACTTTATCACATTTCCCTCCCATATATTGTCTTTCTTTTCTTTTCTACTCTCCCTTTCCTTCTCGCCACATCTTCTCCTGTTTCTCTGCCCTGAAATGAATCAAACTTTTAAATCTTGCATTGATTCTGAGCAGAAACTCACTAAGATGGCTCTGTCAGACTGTAATAGTGTGTGTGTATGTGTGTGTGTGTGTGTGTGTGTGTGTGTGTGTGTGTGTGTGTGTGTGTGTGTGTGTGTCCGTCCAAGAACACATGTGTAGGTGACTTTTTGTGAGCATGTATCAAGAAGCAATCCAGATCTACAATCTAGATCAATACTTGCATAAACAAAAATATTTCACGCAATCATCAGGTCTGTCTGTGTTTCTGTCTCTGTGTGTCTGTGTCTCTCTCTCTCTCTCTCTCTCTCTCTCATAGCCAACACATTATATAGATTGCTGTCATTGAAAACCCATTGAACATGTGTATGCATGTTTTATGTAGGCAGCAAATTGGCTGTTGAGTCTTGTCTGACCCCTCAGGCTCTTAAAGGTCTGTGAAGCCGAGCTAGTCTTATTTAGCAGATACAGTATACACATACAGTACACAGACATTGACATGTGGAAGCAAAAAAAACTAAATGTTACTGTTTAGCATCGTTTGAAAACCAAAAAAGTGGAAAAAAGACAGGTTGATACTCTTTGGAGAAAGCTGCTCCAGGAAGGATAGTCAATAAAAAATACTAGTAGTATTCTGAAACAGAGCATAACCACAGATTTTACAGATCAAAGTCTGTTTACCAGTCATGGCGAGTACTACTGCATATGTAAAACAAGTTGTATAAAGCCTTGTGTGGCTCCAGAGGGAGCTGCATGGAATCTAATTGCGTCAGTTGGGGAAAAATTGTACAAATTTAAAAAAATTAAACAAAAAATCTGACATTCGTTGCCTGCTTCTAATCTTTGCTTGAGGCCAGCGGCTCGAGGCGTTACTTGCTGTAACTAATAAAACACACCTTAATCTCTGACTGCAATGTAGCCGGGAAAGTAGCATTGTGCGTAATTTGCAAGGCAGCGGGTTTTGAAAAGGAATAATATGAGGGAAAAAAGTGTTTCTTTTAAACTGTCAACCTCAAATCCGGCGTGACAGGAATTCTTCACCTACAAAATGACCATTGGTGTATAGATTACTTACTCTGTGTAAACTTGAATTATAGTTTTGAACGAGGAATAAAAAAATCGGAGAGAAGTCTCTATAACAGCAAAACAAGCTGTGCAGTATAATAGTCTCATTTATCCAGTGGGATGTCTCATTACTTCCCAAACACATACATCTTCGCTTAATATTTAAAACACTTTAAAACACTCTTCTGTGGGTGAAGTATTCCTTTAATGTACTGTAAGAGTGCAATGCTAAATCAGGGGAGTACTGCTTCATAGGCCTTGTACTTGTAGTGGATACAAAGTATGACAACATATAGGAGTGTACTCGAAGCAGAGGAGTGTCACAGGATGGCGATGGCTTGAAAAGATAGTGATGGAAGGCCACTTGTTTAAATCTTTTCTCGAGGAGCAAAAGATTCTCACAGCTTCATGTCTCAGAGTTGATTCCAAGATTAGATGAGGTCGTTGGTAACTCAGCAGGTAAAGGGGACCCGGTCCTGATATAGCAGTGCAAGACCACACTTTCATCTCCCAATCGTTTTCAAACTGTATTTGAGCGATGCTCGATTCTCGCCCTGACAATATGAGCACTGAAATGAGCAAAATGAGTTCCGAACAGAAACCGAGCTCATACGTTTACAGGAAAAGGGGGAAATAGTCTCAAAGTGTAGAGCCGCTGAATCTTTGAATTTTTAAGTGTAGGTCATTAGAGTACGGCGATACTCAGGTGTCTGATTCTGAAAGATGACACATCTTTGAATATCAAGTCTGAGTTGCTTCCAGTTGTGGATGTCTAAATGGTGTCTGTGAGCATCTTAGATATATGATTTCTTAAATGGCTTGTTCCTGAAAAATGAGTTCGCTCGGTCAACATGTCCTGGGTAATTGGGTGTCAGAAAAGAGAATTGCAGGTGCTTGAATCCAAGCACAAGCAATACTTCATAATCTCCCTGATTTGAGGAAGGAATAGCTTTTTATAGTCACCGTCAGCCAGTAACAAGAACATTTTGTCATGGACTCTGAATGTGAAACTTGATGGCGTGTCATATTCCAGTTAGTCACCGGTTTTAGAAAAGGTGGCAAACTCTATGTGAGTCTTCCCAAAATAATATGTAATATTCTTTCATGTCTAAGAGTCAACCCTGTGAAAATCGAATTAATCTATGTTCTCTAATCTCTCTCTCTCTCTCTTACCTGTAGTGTCTAAAAATCTCTTCTTCCACTTCCGTGATGAAGTGACACTTTGTACAAGAGTACTCCCTCTCTCCTCCTCTCCCCACTTCCTTGTCTCCCCCAAACTCTTCCTCAGCCTTGACATGTGGCGGTGCCCCCTTCAGGTTGATCAGGCTGTGGCAGCTTTCGTAGTGCTGGAGCAACACGTCGATGTCGGTGGTGGCGAACGCACACTGGTCACATAAGTGGGTGACGCCTGGGATCAGAAAAGAACGGGACAAATCAAGAACACATTAAAAAAACAAACATAATCTGACAATATAGCAGATGAGGTATATATAACTTTGAATACCTTGTGTGACAACAGGATGGGCGGGGTTAGAGGCGAGAAAAGTTGATCCCGAAATCACACCGGGGTCACCTCTGGGATTAGGAGGGGTCATGCTGGGTGAGGTGGCGGTGGCGGGTTTCGAGCCGACGGCGTCCTGCTGCTGCTTGGTGGACGAAGGGAACTTGGAACAGCATTTCGGGCAGGTGGGCTTCCGACACGCAAAGGGGTGAGACACCTGTGTGGAGGAATCAGACAGAGCTCAGGGAAGAGTAGCATGGCTCTTTGCGTGCATTACTCATGACTGTGCACACAAGTTGAATTTAGACTTGAAGAATGTGTCGTCTTCTGTTGTGATGCGATTGTGTTTTGGTCTATGCGGGTGACGTGGGTATGAATGTGGATCATTAACTGAACGATGCCAGCCCCAATGTTGGCTGTTAACCATCCCTTTTTGCATTTTTAACAGCTGCAACGGCACCGTTTGGCAGCTGGCACAAAGGAGGGTGGGGGTGTGCGCGGGCGGTTTGGGGGAAGCGAGGGAATTTTAACTAGGCTGGAAAATTGGAACAATTAACTTTACACTTGTTCACATATTACATTTGTATTTATTTGTGCTTGCAAAACAGCGCAATTCTCCTTCTAATTGCCAAGCAAACACCAATACACCAAGCAAATAAACATTTGAATATTTTATTAATCTCACCTCCCCCAGGTGCTTGTGCTGCTGACAGAGGCCCTGCGGACAATACATGCAGTGCTGAATGCAGCATCTGTGGATGGAGTGGTTGTGCTGGTAGTGCAGCAGTAGAGGTGCTACTACGATCACGTCTGCACTGTGGGCCATCGAGTATCGGAAATCACACAACTGGCAGTTATAACTGGTCACGACTGCTTCTGAATCGCTGCTGTTGGGGTCTCCTAGGGGCAGAAAAACAAAAGAGCAAAGGTCTGTTAAATAAAACAGTTATGGTATGGCAGTATCAAGCACCAGAAGTGATAACAAAGCGTTGAAGTATTTGTACCAGCAGATAAGTAAAAGTCAGCAGTAGAAAGAGCATCACAGTACTAGAGGAAGCACAAAGCATTACACTGCTATTTAAAGTTTCTACCCTTGATCTTGTGCAGCCACCATCCACTAAAAAGCATGTAAAGAAATCCACAACCACACGTGACCATACTTTCTCCCATTTCATTACCTTGGCTGGTGCTGGATGGGTTGGACGATAGATCTTTGCGGCTTTTGGACGTGTGGCCTCTCTCTCCACCCTCTCGTCTCCCTCCTCTCTCCCTCTCTCTGTCCACGCCCCCAGGAGCAGAGTTGCTGGGGCTCATCGTACCTCCCGTGGTCATTCTATGTCTTTGTTCATAGTGCTCTAAAAGCTTTGCCGAGCCCCCTGACCACTCACAGCTCCAGCTACAGAATTTACACCAATAATACGTCTGCACAGCATCTCGACCGGGCTCGCCCGCCCAGCCTGACGGGTCTGGAGACGCCCTGACTGGGATGGCGTACCCGACCAAAGAGTCGTCTTCCGATCTCACCGCGACTCTCTCCGCACCGTCTAAGATTTGACTCCCCCCCTTCCCCTGGTTGTCGTGCATTGCCAGGTTATTGGTGGCCAGCAGGGGTGTGGTTGACGGACTTTTGACTTTATTTGGATGCGAGGACATGAAGTGTTGTTCGAGTTCTAAGGAATTGCTGCCCATGTAGGTGAAGTTGCAGAATTTGCAGCGAAAGTACTTGGTATTGCCCTGGCAATCAGAGGTCTTCCGGCCAATCCCAATCAGCGTGCCACCCAGCGTCACCTGTTGATGAGCAGAAGAAAAAAAAGAGGATTCTGTGACAGCAGAATTCAAAATTGATCTCTGAATATCACAACTACGATTCAAACTTGAAAGATCGTTTGTGAATTAAAGGGAACATGACTCTGCACGATCACCACCAAGGAATACGTTCATCAAAGAGTGTGTTTTTAGATATCTGGGTGTGATAATGGATGACAAACTGACATTGACATCTCAATAAGAGCATGTAAAAACATGGTGTCTTAGAATATTTCTGTTTTGAAGAAAGTAAAGTATGTGTTAGATTACATGGCAATGAGGATTCTTTACTGTTCACTTAGTTTGCCATTTTAGCTCCTGTGTGGAATCCATTGTTTACAAGAATAATTCATAAAGTGGATGCAAGAGGACACACCTCTTGCGTCAGGAGCATTGAAAAAATATATATTTTATAGTATTACACACAATGTATGAACAGAACATTTACAAAAGTTTTTTGAAGGAAATTTTATTTGAATAGTCCGTATGCTTCTTCTTTGTCTCAACTGTAATTGACAAATGATCTGATTATATCGTTTATGTTTTGAGTCAGAGGCAGGCAAAATAAGATATGTTTGTTGTGTTCAAATTGTGAATCTTTTTTGTATTTGTATTATGCACTACTGTGAGCGGAGCAGATATAATGAAGAATCTCATTAAATTGTCATTTTTAATTCCTATGCAGTAGATATTAAATGAATGCTTCAGATTACGACAAACATAATCCATAATTTTCTATATGTAACTCAAACTATTAAAAGGTTGCTCAAACTCGAACTAGCTGACCAATAACATATCTATCAGGCTGCTGCGGTATGCAATGGGGCCAAGATGTTGTAGTACTGAGCGAGCAACCTGACACTCGTCTGCTTTTTATTAGTTTAGCTCCTTGTCTGTGGGAGATTACAGTGTGCTGCTTGTTATATCGGTCAGCAGGCAACCTGGCAAGTCTTACACTGACATACATTAGACTTACGGCACAATATGGATTTTTGTCTCTTTATGGATCTGTGGTTTGGTGCGGACTAATGGCAGCCTTGTAATGGAGGTTTGGCAAGAACGAAATGCAACTGGTAAGGAGCATTTTTAGTGAGCAAAGACATATGGTTTCATAATTTCCATTATATAAAGGGCATTTAGCTGGATTTCGATGATGATCAATTTCAATCATGAATATAAAATGATTGTACGCATTTTTGTTGTATTTTTAACTATTAAACATGGTTGTAAACTCCCAATAAATCTTCTATTAATTAATTCTTTCATCCAGGTCCTACTTCTGTACTTTTGGGAGAATAACAGTGTGAAAATGGCTTTGTTTTCCTTTTTTGCAATTAAATATTGGTCAATAAACCACTTACGGTCTCTTTGACTGTCAAGGACAAAGATAACAATAATAACTAACAGCGATTGCCTGAGCAAAACATTTAGACACGCTACAAAAAGAGTGTGAAAAGTAATATAACAATGTGAGATGGTACATTTCAGCTTTGTGGAAGAGAATTACTTCAGAAAGCTAAATGAGAGCTATTATTGTGTGTGATCTCACAAAAGCAATCATCCAATCATCACGTCCCACGGACCCTGCCCCGGCAATTAGAGACAAGCCAAACATCAAGTTATTATGGCGAGCAGAATAGGCAGGAAGACACAAAGAGGAACTTGAGAGGGAAATAGAGAGAGGAGAGGCCGAGGACAAGTGGGAGAAGTTGAGGGGAAAGTTTGAAAGTTGAGGAAGAGAGAGTTGGAGAAGAAAGAGGCCAAAGATGGATGAAAAGCAAATTGAGAAGAGAGAGAAAAGAAAAGGGAATTGGAGTAAAAAAGAGTGAGCAAAGAAAGAAGGCAGAGCTGTTGAAGGTGAAGAAAAGATGAAGACAAATGATGAGAGAGACAACTTGAGAACAGAGCTAGAAAAAGAAAGTTAAATGTGTCTGACAGCTGTTTCATTACACGGCCTAACAGTCGATTATAACTACTGGTTTCAAAGCCTTCCTCGCTGTCTCTTCCACTCCCTTCTCCCCTTTCCTCCTCCATCTCTCTTGCTCTTTCCTACTCTCCCCTGTCCCTCTCCTCCCAGAGTCTTTTTTCCCGCAATGTCATTGGTTGACAGGGCATCTCGCTTCAGCAAATGACAACATGGAATTTTCCAAACGTGGGCGGGAGAGAGAAAAAGCGAGCAAGGAGGGATGGAGAGAATAGAGACCCCTTTCATTCGTTTTTTTTTTACATACTTTCACTTTTTCTCCATAATGACGACTTAAACCCACTGGATTTTCTATTTCTGACTGTGTGTGTGTGTGTGTGTGTGTGTGTCCATTACGTGACTTACGGCAATTACAAACTCCTGGTTTAAGTGAAATGAAACTCCTCGACAATTCCTCATACACACACATACACAGAAATATATGAAAACCCACACGTTTATTAGATCATCTTGTTTAAACCTTTCAGACAAAATCCTACTGTTCACACACCAGTCCTAAACCATGACCCGTTTGTTACCAATAACTGGAGTCCAAGTGCAGAAAAATTTAAATTAATCAAATTAAAATTACAACCAACAACTGTAGATTAGTACTGTAGGCCCTCTGAGATGGCTGGAGTTTCACACTACACGTTTTCAGCCCTGGTTTTCTACACAAAGATAGTTTTTGGAGCTTTCCTACAAAAGCCCCAGATGAGAGGCAAATTGCCGTTCGCTCGGCGCTCGCTGTTAAAAGGCGCAGGTCGAGAGGTTCGCTGATGTTGGGGAGCGACAGCCAATGAGAGTGCGAGAAACTCAGGAGTAAGTCATCCAAAAACGGAGCTTTGGTAGAAACAGCTCAATTTGATCTATTTTAGAAAAAGGATAACATTTTATAACTGCATTGGATGAATTTATTTGATTAAAATAAAGTGCAATGTTGTGTTAAATCAAATTCAATAATATTCAATAATATTCATTCAATTGTGAATATTTTCTCATGCACAAAATGTGCGAAACACAGAATTCAGAATAAAAGGTAATGGAATCTTGACAAATAGAACAGATTTGTTTAGGTCCTATTGAAATGGAATGATGAAATGTTGAAATTACAACTTGTAGTTTATTCTCTGAAAAGACCTAATTTAGAAACAAAAAAATGTATGTGCATACTTTACCTCAGTATATATGGTCAATGTGTATCAATGTAGTAATTGGGATAATAGTTTGTTAATTGGTATATTGACTATTGAGAGACAGGACTTTTAAAGAGGGTGATAACCTGTCAAACTACTAAAATCCATGTATCAGTATGGATTTATTCTTGATAATTAGCCTGCAAGATATGGACAAAACATATTGCATTGGTCATAAAACTTAAAATGTCAACTCTGTAAGTAAACGTATTCATTAAATTTGATGAGGTCAAAATGGCTTTTAGTAAGTCTACAATTTGTGCATTAATTTTCCTGCAGAGAATCTCTATGTCTAATTTACAAATGATGGCCTGATGAAGGCCCGTCTGACAGACACTTCTCCTTCTCACTTAAAAGTTAATATAAAACTGCCCATTCTGCTGCCTTACAAAAAAAGATGATAAATACTCAGTCCTTGACGCATATGTGCATATATATTGCATATATTCCATTACATGTGTTTACAAAAAGACACATGCCTCTGAAGTTACAAAGATCAAAGCTACAATAAATCAGTTATTAAAAGTAGCTTTGAAGATCTGCATGAGTTTACATGAGGCAATAAATAATGTGTGTGCATGCTGAGAAATGCCAGTTTCATAGCAAATACAGCTGACATGTAAAGTCTGAGGCTTCAATATCTAGTATAATTAAACTGTGTACAATGTTAAGCAGAAACTTGGCATGTTTTTGTACTCACCAAAGTACACAGCTGTTGATTTCACTGATTAGTATCCCTTCAATAAAACTAAATCATCGAAGACCCAAATTGATTGTCTAATCTGTTGATGTCCAGACTGCAGGTGCAAATTCCGTCAGACTTTTTAATGTGGCGTGATGGAGTATAATTACAGTATTGAGGTCAAATTCAATCATCTTTTCAGTATATGAATTCTTGAAGGAATTACACCTGAAGGTTTGCTAAATTCCCGTCTTTATCCAGTAAAGTAGCTCCCATCAGATACTGGACTTTGTTCTTTTAGATTTTTTTTAGCAAATTGAGCAATATGAGGGATTAGCACAGAATATTGATTTATTAGCCATGATTTACAACACTATGATGCATGCAGTGCACCTGTATAGGCAATGCCTGAACGTGATATATGAAGCAGACTGCGTGTCAGACTGTCTGCCAGGTGCACTATTTTTCTGTGTCTGTCTATCCATCTGTCAGTCTATTAAATTCTATAACATGCCCCACAATGCCTCGCTGTCCAAATCACACACACACACACACCACACCGTGTGTTACTAATCAGTTGCAGATTGTTCGACCCAATAAATTACTCGGTTAAGTTATGGGCCTAGATTTACAGATTTATGGCAACAAGTAATGCTTCTCCTGAAAAGTTAACTCAATCAATGTTTTGGAGCAGAGTTTCTCAGCAGTATGCATTATTTCAAGTCTAAGTATGCTAGTTATTAAGCAAAAATAAAGTTGAATACTATCTGGACTGCTTTTTTTTCTTCATAAAATGCTGGAAATATTACTTCTATCCAGTTGGTGTAAGCGTTTAGTCCCCAAATATGAAACATATGAAGGATATTGTATTGAAGTATTGTCTGTGTATTAATAACTTTGAAACGCTACTGAAAGAATGCCATTTTCAGAATTTTCTCTGACAGAAAGGGACACCCTTTGTTTGTAATTATGACAAGCAGATGCAAAGATGTTAAACGGATATGTTCGGACTTCTGCATTGCATCTGCAACTGAAGATCTCGAATGAACTCCTTAAAAGTTTTAAGCTTGTTTCCTGACCCGTTTGGTCTCATGGCTACAGAAAATTGGACCCTAAATAAATATATCAGAGTGGTGACATCGGGGTGGCACATTATTTTTTATCTTGGTCCTTTAGGATTTCTCGGACCGAAAACTATTGATAGACAAAACCAAATAAGAGAATAACGTGTGCCCCAATTGAAAAATGTGGTTTGAGGTCTTTTTCAGTGTGTGAAAAGGAATGTGAAACTGAATGTTACTCAGGGCCAATGACGCAGGCTTTTGATTGGACTGAGGAGGTGGAAACAGGACGCTACAAACCACAGGCCTTCGCTTCACCCGTCAACCCCTTTACCTTCCTTCTAATGTGTTCAATGCACCAAAAGAACCATTGTGTGGCTTCTATGTTCTTTTGTGAGCTTTTTATTCTTTACTTTTTTTTTTACTTGTCATTGTGGAAGTGGCAATATTACTGCTTCTTTGTGCCCCTTTTCTTTTAAAGCGAAATATGCACGTACTGTAAATATGTGGAAGCTGGGCATCATCATGAATATGTATTTCTTAACTGCAGCAAGTGCTTACCTGTACGTCATATGTGCCATTCATCATAACTGTCCTGTGCTGCTGAATGTGCATATCTGGTCTCGTCTTCCCCGACTCTTTGGCTTGGCTCCTCTGCCCCTGTCCCGCCTGTACATCTGGGGTGCAGAAACACAAGAATAGGGTCAGACTTTTACGAGCGGATAAACAAAGAGCGGGTCAGACTGCCAGAGGGACAACGATCTCAGGACATGTCCGACTTCTGGGAAGAAGGAGATTGTTGTTGTTGCAAGAAACAAGTCGACGCTAAGTATGCTGAACGACCTTTACACACACTCCTGTAGTTGTAACGCTCTGGATCCATGTTATTTTCCATTCACATCTATTTTACGCAACAAGCATCAACAACAACAATAACAAGCGTTCAGCAGAGAGCAGGAGTTACCTAGGGGTGTGTTTTGGGGAGCCATGTTGTGGAGGGCCAGGATGTGCGTGTCGAGGGCAGCATCCTGCCGTGTGCGGTTGTGCAGACCCAGGTGATACTTCCTAAAGTGCTTCACCAGGTCGGCGGGGTCGTTGCCATAGTAACCGTAGCCGCACACGTTGCACTTGAAGTCCTGGAGTTTCGGAGAGGGGCTGGAAGAAAGCGGAGGGGTGTCCGTTGTCGACTCCTCCCCTCCTTCCTGTCTGGGGAGGAGGTGGGGAGCGGAGAGGAGAGGAGCAGTGAGGTGATCTGCCTCCCCTCGGCCTCGTTCCCGCCTCCCTCCTTCCTCGACCCCCTTCTCCCCGTCCTCGGGCTCCGACTGGCTCTCGAGTCTGTCGGTCAACGCCGCTCCCCCTTGGTTGGATCTCCCCCCTCTTCCTCTCCTCCCCCTTCGCTCCTCGTTGCTGTAGCGCTCGCCAACGGACGAGGGAGAGACGGATGAGGAGACGCACTCGCTCTCTCCCTCCTCCTCTTCCTGCTCCTCATCTCCCCTGATCCGGTCAGAGGATTCTGGTTCAGAGGGCCGGTTTATGCGTTCGGCCTCTGCTCCCACTCTCCCCTCCTCCTCTCCCTCCTCTTCCTCTTCTCCCGCCGGCCTCCTCCCCTCTTCTTCCTCCTCCTCCTCCTCACCTCCCACACTCCGGATAGGGGGATTCTTCTTCCTCACCATCTCTGAGAATTGGAAAGAGACAGAAAAAGTTACAAAAAATTGTTTCATTGTAGATATGTTGACACTAACAAAAGCATGTAGACTATATATTGTTTACGCTGTCATGAAAGAACTGGGAAAATATCAAGCAGATTTTCATAATCCCTTGAAATCAAGACACTAAGAGATACAAGGTGTCTCAGGGGCTCAAATAATATACTGTGGATTGCGCACGCACACACACACACACACACACACACACACACACACACACACACACACACACACACACACACACACACACACACACACACTTTTTTGACAATGATATATGTGTACAGAATAGCTTTGATTCAATTTACAAATGTCTTTGAACGCTGGAAATCTGTGACGATCCTCAACCGCAGACCTCGTCAAAGAAAAACAGCCCCAGCAAATCAGAAACATCTCAGCTGTGAGAGATGTTTCAGGGGTGTGTGTTGGGATGTTTGTTGCATCCTTAAGTGCAACTTCTTTTCCCCCTTTTTTTTTTTTCCTCTCCCCCCTCTTAAACCAGGGAGTGAATCTTTTTTTTTTATCGTTATGGAAACCATCCGTGGGAATCTTCAACACAAGGACCACATCAAAACCCAAACCATATCAGAGAGACTGAGAGGGAGGAGTGTGTGGGGGAGAGAGAGAGAGAGAGAGAGAGAAAGAGAGAGAGGGAGGCAGAAATGGGCGAGACAGAAATGGGTGAGAGAGAGAGGAGAGAGAGAGAGAGAGACAGGGAGAATGGCTAACAGACAACCACATCAAACCCCACTGCCCGTATCAGAAAGATGGATGAACGAGGCGGCAGACTGCAATTTATCCCCTCCAGCACTGCAAATTTCACTTGCTTTCTTGCATCTCTTTCTGCATGCCTTTCATTCATTTTCTGGGCCCTACAAATTCGCCCTTTTCTCATCTCTCACCGTCTATCTGTGTCACCTCCTGTCCCTCTTTTATTCCTTTCTATTCTTTATCCTCTGCTTTTCTTTCTCATTTCAAATTCCCATGTTGGTTAAAGCCCCTTCAGAGCTTCATCAACCTCTCACCACCATTATAATCAATACAACATACCTTCTTAAAAAAAAGGTAATTTGTTTTATTCTCTACTGCCCTCTTTCAGAGGCAATACTAATTGCTCCAATAATTTGAGTAATTCCATCATTAAAATGTTTCTTTCAGTTCCTGCCCTCTGTCGCCCCCCCTCCCCTCCCCGCCTTATAATCACTATACAAAGCCATCAAATAACCAACCATGTGTTTTATGTTAAACCATAATGTTTCTTTTGTTTGAAAAGAGAACAATTGTGGTCGCTCTGTTCACAACAGTCATGACAGAGGGATGTGTGTTCCCGAGCATGTGTGTGTGCGTGTGTGTGAGCGAGCGTCTTTATTTGTGGTCGTTCAGTTCATATCCAGTTGTAAACACAGTCAACCCATTGACCTGTAGTACGCAGTGTTTGTATGTGCGAGTGGTAGTAAACACAGGCAAAGCCAAAAGACACCTGATAGAAGCCAACAGCTGATCACTTTTAGATCAATGCAATATGAGGGGGACAGACGATGGGTGTGTGTGTGTGTGTGAGTGTGTGTGTGAGAGAGAGTAATGCCTTTTTGATGTGTGTTGGATTAGAAGAGAGATAGCGTGCGTACGACCCTGTGACTAACGCTGTTAGCGTGAGCGATAAACACTAGTTGTTATTTACTGATAGCAAACTGAAAACAATAAAAGCTGGAGAGAATCAGCACACACACACACACACACACACACACACACACACTTCTAAAGAAAGACAAGTACAAGGGAACATTCCCTTGTACTTGTCTGACAACAGATAATCACATGACCACAAACAAACACATGTAGATGAACATAAACAAATTAAAAAGGACCATATTCTAACCACCCTGTAATGCAATCTAGTGGATTAGGAAGATAAAACAAAATAACACACACACACACACACACACACACACACACACACACACACACACACACACACACACACACACACAGAAAAGGAGTAGAGAAATGACAGAGGGAGGGCTGCTTTTCTTTGTTGAATCCAATTTTCTCTCGATGGCCTTTCTAGTATTTTACAATTTCTCCTTTCCCTCTTTCTCCACCATACAACTATTAAAATAAAGCAATTTATGTCTGAAAGGGCCCACGCCTAGACCAGCCCTGGCACTCACTGTGTGTGTGTGTGTGTGTGTGAGTGAGTGCAGGGAGCAGAGGAAAATCTCATCTGATGTTCACCACACCCAGTCAGAATTCATCATTCACTCACTCACACACACACACACAGTGGAAAACTACAGATCGTTGTGGTAAAGCAATGAAGCTGAAACCCCGACCTACTGTAAGAAGCACTGACTGACCTAACTGTGTTTCCATCTGCCCTGAACTATTTCATTGGCTTCAAAAGTTGATCAAAGCGACGAGAAGAAAATTGTGATTGATTTTGGTGACAGGAACGGAACGGGAATTAGTACGAGCGATATTGTCATCTGTCATTCATTTGCGCTGTCATCACATGCTCATTTGCATACTTCTGGTGCGCTGCTTGTATGAATCCAGTGTGTGGGAAAGAAGAAGAGGTGTGTGTTACAAGGCTGGTATACCATATGTGTCTGTCTGTCTCTCTCCGTGTGTGTGTGTGTGTGTGTGTGTGTGTGTGTGTGTGTGTGTGTGTGTGTGTGTGTGTGTGTGTGTGTGTGTGTGTGTGTGTGTGTGTGTGTGTGTGTGTGTGTGTGTGTGTGTGTGTGTTGCAGTACAGCCTTTGTCTGCTTCAGGCTGTATACACAGACTGGAACCATTACTATCAACTACAATTAGGTACAACCCACCACAACATACCACATAACAACTACTGCTACCAGCTACAATTAGCCCCTATGCACCACAATGGCCTCCATGCCACAGAGGGGATGAATGTGACGGTTAATCATTTCCATCAACTGCAATTAGCCCCAACGCAAGTGAGGCTTGTGTCTGAAATTGGCAATAATCGTCCCAAGACATCCGTTGTTGGGTGGACTGAGAGGGGTGAGGTGCGTCCGCTATCTGGACGAGGTAAGGGGAACCATGTTGGAGCATTTGGATTGTGTCATGAGTGAAAGTTTTTTTTTCTTCTGCAGCTTGGTGAATTTTTGGTCACAGTTGCACTGAAACGCATCCCGGTGATAACGCTTTGACCAGAATGTATTTCCTACCATCAGCTGAACATATATTTCCATTATCATGACAATCCGTCATTCATAAATTCATCATTTTGTCCAGAAAATGTTAGAAAATAGCATCGGGGCTCTTTATTTCCCGTAGGGAGAGAGCTGGGCGCAGGAAATGACCACGGCGAGGACCAGCCAGAAAACGTCGAGAGATCCCGCAAAGGGATCCTCATCCTCCCACACGAGCATCCCTCTCTGATCCCGGTTCATTAGGACTTTGATATATATATATATATATATATATATATATATATATATATATATATATATATATATATATGATATTAATGTTCGTCAGGGATAATTTGGGGGTAGCTATTGTACAGGATCATCACATAACACCAAAAAAACTAGTAAAATATCACTAATGAATCTCAACTGTCAACATCCAGTGACTCTAAATGCCAATTATGAAGTCACTGTAATTGATGGGTTTCATACATAATCTTAACACAGTCACATATCACTGCTGCCTCCAGATAGCTCTGCTACTCCCCTTCCCGTGGGTCAGCTGTAATTGGCATCTCCATCGTTCATCAACAAAAGGATTAATGGGCAACATATGAAGAAATAAGAGAGCTCTCTGTCAAGCTTTTCTTTTTGTTTCTCAGTCTGCCTCTTCGTATTGTTGGCTTAAGTCTTTGTCGCTTTCTCTTCCGCCGATAAATTGGTAGTTTATGAAAAGATAGCTGAACGGAGAAGTGAGGGCACATTGAGAAGTATGTTTAACAGCGGAAGGAAGAGAGAAGGGAAAAGGAAGGTAAGGACTTCATGAAAACAAAAAGCAAAGCTGGGAAACGGAAGGAGGAGAGGAGGAGACAGGAAAGAGAATATATTTTCTTCATTCAAAAAGAAAAAAAAGAGAGATATTGTCTGGGGAAACGGAGAGATAGAAAAAGGAGCAAAGAAAGGGAGTCCAGGAGGAGAGAAAGAAGGCAGGAGGCAAAGAGCAGATGAGCTCCACATACTAATAAGCATCCCCAAACGGTGGATGACTATGAGAACATCTACTTTAAAAACTCCCCCCTCATCACCAAAGTGAGCTCAAGTTTTGCCGACACACAGGGCGGTGTTTAAATCGCGCTACTGGACATTTCATAGACGACCTCTTCTCGACCTTCAAAGTTACTGCAGAGCAAGAACAAAAGTCTCATCAACAGATCTAATTTGAGTTAGGGTTGCCCTCTGACTGACCAGCATAACGGCTGCTTCTGTAGCCACAGAGACCACCCTGGTGCATATTAAAACAATTGTTTCATAAATCCGTCGTGTTTTTAATTTGTATTTATTTAAGGTGATGGAGAACTTGAAGAAAGGAAGTCACTGACAGTGAGCGACTGTGTTTAATTAGCTGGATCAATGCAAGAGTGTGCAGAAGTTTATTATTTCACATTTAACGTGTCTTAAGTCGATATTCATACGACTTGTAAGATGAGCATTTGTAAATATTTTAAGGTATGCAACATTTACAGAATTCTTTTCACTTTCCGATGTGCTACAGAATGCTCAATGGAAGAGTTGATATGTAAATAAATGACTTACCAACCAGTCAATTGTGGCTGCAACTACAAATGAATTGTCTGCGTTACAGTTTTTTGGCAGGACAAAAAAAGAAATGTTCATTAAAGTTTTCATAAGAGATGTATGAAATATGTATGTAGACTTTTGTTCAGCCTGTGGCTTGCTGTGTCCATGATCAAATATTGTCTCGTTCCACCAAATAAATACCACTGTTCCCAAGTTGCTGCCAGAAAGCGGAAGCACATCACTTCCTGTCCGTAAAAAAAGGATTTCCCCTGGAGGGACCTGGCAGACACCAGCTGCTGCTGTTGTTGTTGTTGTTATTGGTATTGCTGCAAATGTTAAAGCTTTCATGACCGTGTTCTATCACACAGCAGTCACTTATTTATATGAAAGTGTCACAGATTACTAGCTCTAGGAAGGCCACTGATGCACAAAATGGCAGTCACGCTGAGCAGGCTCGTACCTTCAGGTTACGTGTCAGTGAATGAAAGCAGCTGAGGAAAATATTAATGAATGCGTGCACGTGACTGTTTTAACCGACACAGACAAAACAGGTCAGGCCGTGAAACCGAGCCTATATGGAGCGGTGGGATAATAATAGGAATCGGCCACAAGTGCTCGTGGGGCTCAGTTCCACGCCTGGTGGGAGCACGGGTGAAACAATACGGGGGCGGTAGAGTCGGCTAAAGGGAGCATTTCGGGTTTTGAGGGGTAAGTAACAGCTTGGAATTGATTTTGCAGAGGCAGGAGTCTAATTGGAGGTAGGGAGGGGGTCGAGACAGAAACAGAAGGAGGGAGAGAGAGGGGGACAGCGTAAAATCACTGCGAGACAGAGTCCACCTGCCATTTTAAGACTAAAAGCTTTCAGTTGCCTGCTAGGCCCCTAATCAATGCCAGAAGTCCACACACACACACACACACACACACACACACACACACACACACCTCATCTGGTGGGTAGCGGGGGCCCAATTCATTCCAGCCACGGATCGGATCAAGTCAAATCACACACACACACACACACACACACACACACACACACACACACGTATAGACTGTGTAGGTCTCATTTGTAATTCGGTAACAGCATGCAAAATATGTCATCTTAAATGTCAAACTTAATCAGAGGTTCACATTTCAATACCTCTCCCTCTCGCTATGAGACTCCCTCTCCCCGCTCCTTCACTGGCGCTGCCTCTCTACCACTCTCTCTCTCTCTCTCTCTCTCTCTCTCTCTCTCTCTCTCTCTCTCACACACACATCGATGTTGTAAACGCACCTCCCTCTCTCTGCTCCTCTACCTATCTTATCTGTCCATCCTTCATCTAGCTCTCAATTAATCTCTCGCTCTCATCCACTCCGATACATTTCCCTCCCTCCTCTCTGCGGCTGTTTCTCTCTCTGCATTTCTATTCTCCCCTTAAGTCTGGGCTGTCCTTATATATATATATATATATATATACATACATGTATGTGTGTGTACATGTGGGTGTAAAATCAAAGCCTGCTACTTACAATTAGACCCAATGATGTAAAGAAGCTTCGCCACTAGAAGGTTTTCTCCGGGGAAACAGAATATCTGAGCAGTGTAAAGTTACGAGAAGGATTTAAATCACGTCCTTTGCCTTCGATTGGACCGAATTTGAAAGTGGGCGGGCTTAGAATGTTAGAATGAGCTCCACGCACGCACCCCGCCGTTGTTGCCAAAACTTGCAGATTGATTGATGGATGGATGTCATGATATTATCAGTGCTCACAACTGAAAAAGCGAAACAAACAATGGATGACGCACTACCCAACAAAAACCGCAACCATCCTTCATGCCCCGCCCGCCCACCAAATACACTTTATTAAAAGAGGAGTCTGACCTGGAATAACTACATTGGATTAGTACACCACACAGGGTCTGGGAAGCACTTTACTGGAAGTCTGTGATACTCTGTAGGAGGGCTGTTTACCCCTCCGGGGAGTTAAAGGCAGAACACTGGTTCACACTGGTTACACGCAGACGTGAACACAGAACTGGGGGCTGCCCAGTGGAACCATGGTCTTGTGGCTACAGGGCGCTTTGGGGGCACCTAAAAAAAACTCCTGAGAATGGGGAGAGATCGTCTCACTTCGCTGCAGGAGACTCTTCAATGGTCTACAATTGGAAACAGCTGAAATTTCGGCTTTCAAGCTCAATTAACTCTTTAACTTTACAAAACACACACTCACACAAAAGACAGTGAAACAGAAGGCGTTACAAGTGAGGGAAAACCCACTTTTCCAACTGTGACTTACTCAGCATGACACAAACTAGCTGTTTTCTTCTGGGCACATTTGAAAGTGCGACACGAACACCCTGGGACCCACACTCTATAAAACTTTATTTTGAAGTGTGGGTCCACAGGTGGGTCAGAGGAGTTTAAAAACAGGTTGCTCTGTTTGTTTGAAGGAATAGGTTGGAACTTATTAGGCTGTCCAAGCTGTTCTATCCAACAGCAGGTTAAAACAAGGTGCATTCTGTTAGATTGGCCTGTACAATAAACTGCCTCTGTCTGTCTGTGTGTGTGTGTGTGTGTGTGTGTGTGTGTGTGTGTGTGTGTGTGTGTGTGTGTGTGTGTGTGTGTGTGTGTGTGTGTGTGTGTGTGTGTGTGTGTGTGTTACTGCCAAGAGGTTGCTGGTTCAGTTCCCAATGGGGCTATAAATGATGCTCAAATAAATCAGTATTACAACACACACAGGCATACACACAAATCCAAGCTGCTAGTTCAAACACACCTTGAATCTAAATCTTTCACACACGCGTATTATTTTACATCACAGACATTCATGCACATAAACACACACACTCGTGTAGGTCTGTGGTCATATGTGTGTGTGTGTGTGTGTGTGTGTGTGTGTATTTCTGGGTCTTCTTAGCAATTCGTGATGTTTTAGTAAAACGGTGCAACAGAAGACGCACACAGACTATATATCTCTTCTGCTATTTCAATAATCTGTGACCTGAGAGTTTATAAGACTCAATAGTCTGGCCTCTGGAATGACTGTCTGGATTCTAACTTCTCTCTCACACACACACACACACACACACACACACACACACACACACACACACACACACACAGCTCCCCTGCTATGGTCCTTAGAGCGTACTCTGTCTGTGTGTGAATGTGTCTGTGGAGCATACCATGTGTGTGTGGTCACGTCTAAGAAGGATCCTTTTAAAATGTTTCTCTCTCGCCCTCTCTCTCTCTCTCTCACCATCGCTGAT
This sequence comes from Myoxocephalus aenaeus, assembly GCA_038501785.1. NCBI lineage: Eukaryota > Metazoa > Chordata > Actinopteri > Perciformes > Cottidae > Myoxocephalus > Myoxocephalus aenaeus. Next base: position 637,345 of record JBAMJR010000027.1, read on the forward strand.
GACATCACCTGAACTAATTTTTGAGGTAAGCAAATTGTGGTCAACAGTATGCACCCCAGAGCTCCAGGTTCCCTGTACCCATTCTTCAAGTAGTCGTATGAACCCCAAATGAGTTCTAATACTTGATTTTTTCTGAATTTTAAATTTGAATAAAATGTATATTTCCAAAAATGAAACTTGTATACCATATTTTGTTCATAACTATAAACATCTAGCACGATCTGAGCATTTGATCAAGATTCCCCCAAAAGGCCCTTTCGAGCCGCCCCCGAGTTTTTCCAACTCCATGGTTCAAGGCCAACAACAACCTACAGAGTTGTAAGACCCCTCTTTGTAAAGATAATGACCTAAAGAATCAGGATCTACAAAATCACAATCAAACAAAGCATTGGGGGTGTTACTAAGGAGTGTTGTTCGGTTCCGAAATGTAAAAGCTATAAACTTTATGCCTAAACATGATCGGATTGTTGCATGCTAGGTACCCACCCATCTGTGCATAATTTTCCGCTTAAGACGTGATGCGTTCTAAGAAACCTCCCCCGCCCGCGGAAGCCAGCGCAGTCGAAAAACGTCCGCATTGGGATTTTTCCAGGTACTAATATACTACAACGAATGATTTGTAATGCTTTATTAGACTCCTACAAGCTCGTAGGGTTACAAAGAGGTGTCTTTTAGTGAAATTAGACTTTGTAAAGTGTACTTATTAACGATCTAGTGAAACGTTACGGCCGCCGCCCGGAAGTGACGTCGAGGCTACGGGGTTTATGTAATTACATAAACTTAACGGTAAGTTTCATTTTTTCTGTTCGGATAGAACTCTTCCCACAAGGCTTTACTGTATTTCAGTAATTTAAATGAAGTTCATCAACGTTGTGGTTCCGGAGATCCTTTAGGTAACGTCACTTGACTTATTCTTCTCTTTTCTTTGTCCAATAATGGGGTTGGGGTGTGAAAGGTTAAATGTGTGTGTGTGTGTGTGTGTGAAATCACATTTAGAACTTGAGTGATGAATCACACTACTGTCAGTTTCATACACGCAAGTATGTAAAGTACACACACACACACACACTGACACAGGCTGTTAAATTAATTATTGTTCAACTAGCTGCCAGGAGTCAGAGGTTGACAAAAGGAAACGATCAGTTTGGCTCACGCTCACACACACACTCACATGCACAGAAAGGGAAGACCCATGTAAACATACCAAGTCACATTTTCACAAGTTTATTTAGGCAGAAAAGTGCCTAAATAAACATGTATTCACAAATCCTCCAATATGGAGCCAACACACACTTCTCCAGTGAGGATTGATCAACCGAACAACAATTACATCCAACTAAATTCTACACGATCATAATTAATGATGAAAAGCACATTAAAAGATTAGTTCCACCATTCGCATCTAATCATTTACATTACTTAAAAACAATCCAGCTTCATTAAATCCTCATTTAGTTTCTTCCTGCACATCAACTAAGCACCACATTACACACACACACACACACACACACACACACACACACACACACACACACACACACACACACACACACACACACACACACACAAACACACACACACACACACACTAACCGATGTTGTACAATCAGCAGTTTAAAATCTGTTGCTACTTCAGAACAAACCCAATAAACAATAAACGAAGGCGTTTTTCTGGTGAAATGTGTTGGTAATCTTCAAACCCAAAAGAAAGACACTGTGCCCTGCCATGATGAAAGGTATTAACGCACAGCCTTAATACCAAAGGAAATACACTGACAGTATACAGTAATACACAATACAAACTCATCATATGCACACAATAGAATAACACATCAAAAGCAGCGTCTGATGAATAACTGAAGGGCGCCGTCCCCCAAATCCTAGAAATATTGTATGAAAGAGCCCGTTTTGTGAAAGCCTTTTTAAACTGTAGAAAAAAGACAAGTCGCATATGAAACAGGAGAAAGAGAGAACATGTCCATGGTGATAACTCATCTCAAAACAAAACCCCAGAATACTAAATTAAAAACCCACAATAACAACAACATAACACACTCTTTTCATGCTCAAATCCCCTGAAACACCTTTTAAAAGAGGGCAGTCCAATATTTATGAAGTCCCTAACTTTCTGTGCCTGTGATCAAAGACAGAGTGATTGAGTCAGTGTGAAGATATTGATCTCCTGTGGAACAATCAGAAAGTGTTTAAACTCCGCACACGAACCCAACAAACGCCGGCTTGCGACGGTCAAAAAGCCCAAAAGCAGTTGGCTCTCGGGCTGCACTGAGAAGCTGCATCGTATGCTCGCGGTGTGAGTTTTCCAGCCTTTGATTAATGGATCTTCAGCTGGGGGAACTGAAGACTTTTTTTTTTTAAGGATTTATTATTTGGGATACAACGATGTTTCCTTTCATCGTACCACACTGCTGTCAGAGTTGTAACATCCCTGTCCTGACCTTTGTGTTGTGCATGTGTATATGTCGCCATTACAAAAAACAGTAAAGTGTGTGGCCACAAAATCAACACTGGGAATGCGGTCCAGTATTGACCCGGTAGTAAACAACTCTTCTCTGCGTCTGATTGGATGGGCCTTAAACCAAGCGTGATTGGCTCTCACCTGGACGTCGCTCGCGTTGCGTGAGAAGACATTTGCATAAAGTTACGCCTTTCTCAGCTTTCCCCTGAAGTGCAGCTGAGCACCGTTGTAAAACCGGTGTAGGTCAGCGAGTGACGGCGGCGTTGCAACAACAGGTCCCATATACCCTTTTACAATGAGTCCATATGTGCGAGAGAACGGCCCCGAGGACTGAGCACAAAGGAACAGATGAGAGTGAGATGTGGCGGCGTAGAAATGGACAGACTTTTCACACTTGACCAGCAAAGAGAGCAGCACATGAAAAAAAAAGACCATCACACCTGAACACTGACCCCTCCCCCTCTTGCTGGTCTTCACTCTGTGATTCGCTCACCACTGCCATTTCTCCTGCTAGTGTGAAAGCGTGGGAGGAGGCAGAGGTGTGTGTGTGTGTGTGTGTGTGTGTGTGTGTGTGTGTGTGTGTGTGTGTGTGTCTGTGTAGTGGAGACCCGACAACTTCCTCTCAACTTCCTGTGATCAGAGCTCGGGAGTTGCTGGGGTCAACTGGGAACACACACACACACACACACACACACACGCATACACACACACACACACACACACACACACACACACTTTCTTTCTTAGTTAGTGAATGGTTATGCATTTAAAGCCTCTCTATAGAATATTCAAAGCATTATTAAAGCACAATTACCTATTTGCAATGTAATGAAACAGAGACATTAAGCTTTGGAAGAGTAGCTGAGATGTTTAACTTCTACGGGTAATGTAGGCTTTAAAAAAAAAAAGTCTGCATGTTATTTTGTTATTGTCATTTATAGTGGCTATTTGCATACAAACATACAATTAAAATGACTAGGAAATAAACACGTGTTTATTTAAAAAAACATCTTGCTAACGCTATCATTCACCCAACACTCCCTTTTACTGGATGGAGCTTGAACGCTTCTTAACGTCACTCAATGTCACGCCCATTAGCATTAGCCCAGTGCCTGCTAACAGCTAACATTCACTAGCTCTCCTCCTGCCAATTTTAAAACACAGATTTGCTGATCTCTTGATTGCATATTTTTCCAGAATCTTGCCGTACAACGATAAAAAAGTAATAATCGCATTTACTTTTTACTTGCCCGACCAGATAACTGCATGATCCAATCCACACAAGAGTTTACATGCCACAGGCAAGCGTTAATGACGAGCCCTGTGAAGTGGCTCTCCCTCTTGTGTGTTCTGACACTCGTTAGACAACAGCTAAAGAACACAGATACACACACACACACACACACACACACACACACACACACACAAACTAAAAAGAGGAAGGAGGTGGCAGCACTGCCCAATATTTCACAATCAAAACTGAGATTCAATCACTTCAAACGCATACTGCATGCATTTGTGTTTGCATGTGTGTGTGTGTGCACTTGAGTGTTACAGAGACCCAACTTGAGTGTATTCTTTCCTCATTTTCGTCACTTACTCATGTTTTCACACAAACTTTTACATGGGAGCAGATGTGCCCAGCCTCAGACACACACTGCAACACACACACACACACACACACACACACACACACACACACACACACACACACACACACACACACACACACATACACACACACACAGACATATATCCATGTGAAGGACACTGAGACAGTTTAGAAAGCCTTGAGGCTCAGTCTGAGCTTTCATTTCCTCTATCCTGCATAACAACCAACATATACACGCACATTCACACACACACAAACAGAGAGCGGATGGTTATGAGACTGTTGGCCTGGCCAGAGGGACGACAGAGGCACTGTAGACAACTAGCTCCAAGAGAATTACTGCAGAAGACAATTCTGTATCAAAACAAGCAAGACCAATTGCAACAAGACAGACTGAACAATAAGTATTTGGCCGGGGATGAAATTAAGGAGAAAAAATTACATCAATAACACAAAATAGAAACATTTTACCGCACAATCATTGCTAAAACAATAATCCAAGCAATGGAATGATAATCATGGATCATAGACCACCAAAAGGCAGAATCAGCCTGTATTCATTTTACAGCTTTTACACCTGGAGCTTTCACTTTGAATGTCTCTGAGTTGTAGCAGACACAGACTCTAAGAATGAAGTTACATTGTCAGGTAAAGTCTGAAGGCGTTTCAATTCTTTTCAAAAAAAGTGTCAGGCTTTTGTTTGAATTTCAGCCCATCCATCTTTCTTACAACAGCAGGTTCTTTCACAAGGTGATAGCTCAAGAAATTCAAAAGGAAAATAAGAGGCGATACAAGTTATTTCCTAATTAAAGCTGCTACTTTGTTGCCCGGTGGTGCAGTGATGGAGAAGGTTTGCCTGGGGAGGGAAAAAAATGTCCACGGGCCTTCGTGAGCTCACATCCATCACACCCCTCTTTCCTGTGCGAGGGGAAGTTGCAGGTCGTTGCGATATCGGTGTTTGAGATAACAGCTCCTTAACACACGTATACAGTGTCACACACACACACACAACACAAGGATTCAGCTGAAGACTTTATTTTAGGCTTTTTGTAATGGACTTTTTGTAAATAAACAGGGGAACATGACTTGAGTTGTAAAGTATCGCCTTCTCACTCGTGGAGCTGATTCACATTTGTAAATGAAATGAGAAGCAATACATCAAATGAAATATAATATAGTAGACTGACACCGTACATATGGCTTTTGACAGTTTATAAATAATATGGTTTGAAAATATACTCCAAAATGAAGAAAAAAGATGATGTCATGTATCGTGCATTCTATATACTATACATTATATATTATATCTGGCATATAATCTGCCAATCACACATATCAAGTTAACCTAAATGCAATGGGTTACTGCTGCCTACATCAAACCACACACACACACACACACACACACGCACACACACACACACACACACACACACACACACACACACACACACACACACACACAGAAGGCGACCGTGATGTACATTGACCTGATTTGATCCGATTCTTCATTCTCAACATGATAAACTGAAATCGATCCGCTGTGATCATCCGTCCCTGGCTGACGTTATGGAGGACAGAGGAGCAGAGGCTTGTGTAAGTGGGATGAAGGTGGCGATTATTCAGGGCGTGTTGTCTTGACACGGGTCCCCTGACTGAAATATCGACAGACTGTTATCGACCCTTAATAGTGCATTGTGGCGCGGGCGCTGGCATCCCCTCTGCAATGCACTTTGGATAATAACTGAGAAAAAAAGAGCCGGCGGCGGCATGTGAACAGAGCTCCCTGTAAACACTTGATGTGGAAATTCACACATCAGTTAGCTTTCTTACCATATTCTGACCCGAGGGCAGACACAGCATTTCATCTTTAAGCGTCTTTGTGTATCTTTAAAAGCGCTATATAAGTTGAAATTATTATTATTATTATCTGACTCGCCTAATCCGCGCGGCACATTTCCTCACGTGTGATTACTGGTACCGCGTGCAGATGCAGGCCTTGAAAAGTAACAGCTATGCCGTGACCCGTTTTCCTGCATGAGGTCGAACCATCTGTACCGTCTTTAAATATTCCTGTACATTTACTTAAGCTGTCAAGTGTCGCACAAGGACTGTGAATATAAAAACAAAGCGACATACAGTGGCTGTCGTCTGCAAAAGCTCAGAGATCTTGAAAAAGGAAAAAAAAAAAGGAAAAGACTGATCATAGCACTCAGAGGATTAAGCAATCGTTTCAAAAGACATTCTTGGGAGGCCTTTTTTTTTTATGATATCCGAAAGGCGTTTTTGCTATTAGCACGCCAGGCCTCAAAACAATGACGTGGTCCCGGTTGGAAAAAAAGACAACGCTTGAAAGACAACTCCTAACACACCGGAGCTCGCCTGTTGTGTCGGAGCTTATCAGCCTGTTTTCAGGGCGTGCTGACGAGCAACTAGTTCAGAACACCTTAAGTAGGTCAAAGATTTCAAAGAGATTCAGGTGTGGATCAGTAACAAGAAGAATGGTATGTCATATTTAGTTCTCACACCCATCCAACTGCTGGTCCACCCTTAAAAAAAATCCACACACACACACACACACAAATAAATACAAGCATGGGCGCGCACAAACACGGAGTTTAGTGCTTAAACCTATCTAACTGTTACTACACCCTGAATCTTTTCATCTCCTATTTTATAGCCAGCCCCTCCCTCTGTCTTTACCTTCTTTTCATCTATTTCTTCTTCTCTCTAATCTCTGATCTAAGCCGGTGAAAAAATGCTGTCGAGACGGTCTTCCATTTTTTTCTCCAAGTTACATTTTTACTGCAATTGACAGCTGAAAGTGTCTTCTGCATGTTGGAAAATGTTCCATAGCCCTGAAGCCAAACCATAGATGGTGTATTGTAAAATGTCAAATATACATAGGCGTCAATGGAGAAATTAGCTAGGAAGTACAACTCCTCCATCTGCCTTTCGGCTATCTCACTCGTGTAATGTCCGTATCTGCGGCATTATGCTCAAGTGACGCATGAGTCAAACAAAGCAAACCACCCATGAAAAACTAAGAACTCGAGAAACCCTCGACAATTCTGAATTGTTTATCCTCTGGGTTTGATTTACATAGAAAGTATCAAGGCTATTTGGCCGCTTTAGTCTCCAACATCAGACCGTCTCACCTTTAAAATCGAATCAACTGAAAAGCCTCTGTGCCACTAACATTTGAACCATACCTGTCAAAATCTTGACATACTGTTGCAAGTTAAGCCACTAAGACACAGGGGAGAGCGTAAACTCTCATTGCTGGCAAAGCCATTATCTCTCAACCTGTCAAACCTGCAACTCTGCATGTTTCTTGATACAAATTTACACAGGCATATTCTCTACAAAGAATACAAAGACCTGCAACCGTGGGAGAGAAAGAAGGGTGAATGGACCGAAACAGAGAGATGTTTCATACAGAGCACGATTCATATCATACTATTTCACTTATTGTCAAGCAGGAAATTGTACATCTATTAGCCAATTATTATTTTTTTGCAGCTGCGGTCTTGAAGATAGCTGGTAATGAAAATTGACGATAAATGTTATTTGATTTCAGAGAAAGACAAGGGAGACAGACATAGACACAGAGAGAGAGAGAGAGAGAGAGAGAGAGAGAGAGAGAGAGAGAGAGAGAGAGAGAGAGAGAGAAATAGATTAATAGACAAGAAGAGACTTGGAGACATTGAGAAAGACAGCTAGAACAGGAAGAGACGGGGGGGGGGGGGGACAGAAAGAGGACGAGATGTGAATTCACTGCCTTAAAAGCAGCTTTTAGTCAAACAGTGTGATAAGAATCAGACGGCGCACACACACCTACACACACACACACACACTCACGATCCTTGATTCTTTACTTTGAACCTCTTTGGACAGATAAGCAGACAAGAAGTGTTCAATTACTGTTCAATTATGGTGTGTGTGTGTGTGTGTGTGTGTGTGTGTGTGTGTGTGTGTGTGTGTGTGTGTGTGTGTGTGTGTGTGTGTGTGTGCACGTTGAAGTGTGCAAATGTGTCAGACACCGAGAAAGAGAAACTCGGTGAGAGACAAGACCAGGGATGAGATTCTTGCCACCTATGTGTCATTTCCCTCCAGTCTGAGCCCCTTTACACCTCGCATTAAAATGTGTCTCGTATCCAGAGTGTATCTAGATACTTAACCCGATTACATTTACACCTGGTATTAATACGCGTCCCCATTGAGATCGCTTTGTCCAGCTCAAACAACCGAACGGGTCGAGTGAGTACGGGTCAGATTTTTTTTTACTACCCATCTGACCCGTTATGAGAGCCTATCAGCACCTCCAAGCCACTCTGTCTGTGTGTGTGTGTGTGTGTGTGTGTGTGTGTGTGTGTGTGTAACACTCTGTCTTCATCACATTTCGGGTACATTTAAAGCTGAACTTTCGTGTGGTCAAGCACTATCCGATTGTGATCTAAACACCCATAATGCATTGTAATGCAAGGTGTAAATGGAGTCTCTCTCTCTCTCTCTCTCTCTCTCTCTCTCTCTCTCTCTCTCTCTTTCCATACATTACTCCTCTCTGCTCCCTCTCCACAATTCCACTGTAACAAGGCCTTCTTTCCGACTCGCTCCCTCTCCATGAGCCATCCTTACTCTATCATCCTGCCAACCCATCTCCCTGAAGCAATAAATTCAACCGTCCTCAATAAAAGAAAACGGATTAGTGCTGTCAAACAGAGTTAACAACAAATATATTGTCGATTTCTAGCCATCTGGCAACCTGTCAGTAGGTGATAAAATGAAAAGCAGTCCTGTCTGATGTTATACTCCACTGATCCCTGCAATAGAATTGGCCTTCTTCTTATGGTATAATAAAAGGAAGGTCAGAGGTCAGGATCAGCTGTGCTGGCGCCGGTAGGGACTAATTGACCTAAACCTGGTGCAACTTTGGTGAGGGGAAAAAATATTCATCGATGTGTGTTGCAACAACATAAACATATATATATATATATATATATATATATATATATATATATATATATATATATATATATATATATATATATATATATATATATATATTACTCTTATGGTTATAGTGTCAGTCCACCACTTTGGCCAAGACTGAAATATCTCAAAAAATATTGGATGGATAGCCATGAACTCTTTTCCAGACGATCGTTCCTAATAACTTGATTCCTTCAACTTTTCTTCTAGCACCACCATCAGGCAAAAATCTGAGTGTCTCAACAATTGCCTTGACAGATTTCTACTAGTCAGGCCCAACTTAAACTAAAATGTATATACATGTTGGGGTATTTAGACATTTCATCTTGCACCACATTCAGGTCAGAACACACTTTAGTTTGTGACCAAATACATGCAAACCTAATGTTGTTTCCAAGAGCCTCAGCTGTACTTTGTGTTTGTTGCTAATTGGTAAATTGGTAAAACACTAAACGAAGATGGTGAACATGATAAACATTAGCTTCCTATCAGCATGTTAACTCTGTCATTGTAAGTGTGTTAGCACGACAACCTTAACATTCAGCCCAAATCCCTGCCTCACAGTTTTAATGCACCACTAGCATCAGTGTACAACCTTTTGTTCTGTTGTATTATCCAATAATGCAGGGCCCTGAAAGAAAGACAAAAAATAACATCAGGGCTGCAAATAAGAATTATTTTCATTATCAACGAATCCGCCGATAATCGATTAATTGTTTGGTCTACTTAATGTCAGAAAACTCATCACAGCTTCCTTAAAAAAAGTGACGTCTTCAAATCTCTCGACAACAATCCAAAACAGACCCACGCAAGAAAATAAATGAAAACTGAAGTTAGAATATTTATGATTTGTAATTGAACCACCCCTGTATGCATAGTGTAGAACTCTAGTACCCTCTTCACTGTCCTGTCCTCCAGAGTGGAGAGGAGGGTGGACACACTGATCCCAGAGGTCATTTTTCCACACTGGAAATGTGTCAAGACTTGATCAAGATAGGACAGCGTTCAAGCACACAAGCCAAGGGTAGCAGGAGAGGGGTGGCAGAGTAACTAACAGACTGAAGCATCCTTCAACCAGA